>MCJB01048076.1:136197-154452 GCA_002018475.1 Nicotiana obtusifolia
GAGCCTTTGCATGAATCCTCAAGGCATGTAAGCTGTAACAACTGAGTGTGATGGCCAAATTTATTTTGTGCAATTAAAAAGCTGGTAGCATATTTTGAAATCTTTTCTTGCTTGTTTTGACAAGGACTGACTCAGAGTGAAGGACAAAATGATGCAAAGAAACAATATTAATAAGAAATGCCCCTGTCGGGAAGAACAAAAGAAATTTTTTTTTCTTTTTCTTTTTTTTATTTTGCTGTAACTAGCCTTATTGATCATGACATGCATTTTGGTCTTAACGGCCTGATCTATCAAATTGATCAAATCTTCCTTTTACCATTCTTATGACCTTTGAAGTCGGGATTGTTCGTGTCAATCCTTTGCATCAACTTCACGACTCACATTCGATTAGTGGTGTCCCGAGGGATTTTTACCAACAATTCTCTCTCATTTATTTATCTCTACTTACTGACGCCTTACAGTGCTCGTGAGGGTTTTCACTAGTACGACTCTCTCATTTTTCAATCTCTTTTTTTTTTTGTGATTCCTTGAGTGAGAACCACGACCTTGTTCCTCATATGAAAACAATTGCTCATTATGTGTTTTCCTTGGCATTCTCAAAACTAATTAGAAGGTCTTGTTTGGAATGCTTTGGGAGATGGTTAGAAAGAAATGGCGGCATGAAGGTTCAAAATAGACTCATTGTGATGGGGTTGTACACTTACAACTCTTGGAATCGACTCTTTCAAGAAACTAAAACAAACTCATGCCCCCGGTTTTAGATACTGAATTTTATTTTTGAATTCTTATTTGGTTGGACCGAACCGTGTAAGGTTGGCTACGTATCCTTTCTTTTTTAAGGAATCAGGTCAAACGTAGTTCAAACATCTAACCTAACTATATTTTTTTACCTTTATTTCTTTTCTTTTTTTTTCTTTTTCCTTTCTCTTTTTTTTTTCTTTCCAAAACAATTTGCCTCAACCTTTATTTTCTTAGAGGCATGGACCTTTGACTGTTCTTTTCTTTTCTTTTTTCTTTTTGTTTTTCACTTGAACTTTCTAAGAGTTGCCCCAGTTTGTAATCTTGGCATATAAACTTTTTTTCATTTGTTCTATTTTTTCTTGACTTTTAACTCTAAACTTGATTCCAAAAGAAGGTGGTCAAAGAAAATAACACAGGCTCAAAAGGGGTAATGAAGGTAAAGTGTTTGGATAGCAGAAAAAGGGTCTCCCAACCTCGAGAACGACAAACATAATATCCTTCGCAATCATAGCATTGATGAATATGTCTATCTTCTTGGTGTGTCATGGTTGAAAGACACTTTCCATCCATTAATGTCAAACTTTCCAACAAACTTCAATTGAATCTTCCTCAAACCCGACCTTCATAATGATTTAAAGGTAAAGATCATTAACCTCCACGGGTATGACTATCTAGTTCCACATGAATTTTACTCGAGCTTAATTCCTAAGTGTTTTGACTCTTTATTCATCCTCAAAAATGTTTTTTTCTCTATTATCCAATTCAAGACTAAATCGGTTTTCTAGGATCTGGCCAAAAATTCCGCATGCATGTCATATCACTAGAACTAGCAGGAAAAAGATTAAGCATAGAATGACACAAAAGGACATATTGTATTTCATTGAGTAAAGGATGGGAAGGTTGGACAACAAGACAAATAACCTAAAATCTGATTTACAACCCTAAAATAACACAGATAATGAAAATAGCAACAGAACAAACAAACAAGACTCACACAGTCAAAATAGAGGGATGAAAGGGTTTGACTCAATAAAACATATAAAATCTGGATCACAACCCTGAAATAACCCAGATAATAGAAAAAACATCAAAACAAGCTATCAAGATTCCTTCATAGTGAGGAGGGAATGACTTTTCAATTGCTAAGCTTGACATTTAGCCACAAATTTACTCGTCAGAATCACCAGGGCCTTCTCTAATTTCATTATCATTAACTTCAGTCAGCAAGTTCCCGAGAGGATTCTCATGCTCCATGTCACCATGTATCATCCCCACAAAGTGTGCATCATCATGTGCAGGTAAAGGATTTTACGCGATATTCTTAGTGTCACTGTATTGTATCACAATCAGCTTTTCGTTGATCATCCTTTCTATTTTTCTTTTCAAATCCCAACAGCTTTCGACATCGTGCCCCTGGGCATTGGAATGGTATTCACACCTTTTAGAAGGGTCAAAGCTTCTTGCACATTGGTCCACATAATTTTGATGAATAGCTGCAATCATGTCATAATGCTTTAATTGGCATAGGACTTTCCTATTAGTGTAAAATTATCTATCAACCTTGTTCCCCTCTATACCCCTGGCTTGGATGTGGGTTATAGGGCACTTGAAAATTTTGTGGAGGTTGGTGGATATTTTGCGGTGCTGGTGCTCGCCTTTTGGGGTATCTTGGTGGAGCAACACAGTATTGTGGGTTTTGAGGTGGATAGTAGTGCTCAGGGGAATCATCGAAAACCAGATGAGGCTGGTCATACCTTTAAGATGTTCTCCTAGGACCTCTCCTCGACCCTGATGTCATCATGGTTTCTTCATCCTTCTCATTCGTGTCATTAAAATTAACATATTCAATTTGGACATCCTGAGTTGCGGCTTTGAGAACTGCTTGACTTATAATTATACCTGTCTTAAGGCCATTCTCAATCATTTCCCCAATTTTAATTGCTTTCGAGAAGGATTTGCCAATTGCGAACATCATATTTTAAAAATAATCTGGCTCCTGAGCCTGAAGGAAGATAGTGATTAGCTCGTGGTCATCCATGGGTGACTTAACTCTAGCCGCTTGCTCTCTTCATTTAATAGCATATTCCTTGAAACTTTCAGTTGGTTTCTTCTTCAAGTTTGAAAGGGAATTGCAGTCTGGGGCGATGTCGATGTTGTATTGGAACTGTTTGACAAAGGCCCGGGCCATGTCATCCCACACATACCAGTGAGATGTGTCTTGATCCATAAACCATTCAGAAGCTACTCCTGTAAGGCTTCCTTAAAATAAGCCATCAGTAATTTTTCCTTTCCTCCCACACCTCTTAATTGATTGCAATACCTTTTCAGGTGGGCTAT
This sequence comes from Nicotiana obtusifolia, assembly GCA_002018475.1. Classification (NCBI taxonomy): domain Eukaryota; kingdom Viridiplantae; phylum Streptophyta; class Magnoliopsida; order Solanales; family Solanaceae; genus Nicotiana; species Nicotiana obtusifolia. The sequence goes on from MCJB01048076.1 coordinate 139,276, forward strand.
GGGGTCGCCATGTGCATCATACTTTTTAAATTTGGGAGTCTTGAAACCAGGTGGCAAGTGCACATCGGGGAACATACATAGATCCTTGAAGGAAATACTCTTCTGACCTACCAACCCTTGCATGTTTTTCAGCTGTTGTTGTAAGCTTTTTATTTTTTGGGCCATTTCTTCCTGTTCCATCTTTTGGGCAGGCTTCTCAATCTTTGCAGGAAGATCAAATAGATATGAGCGGTACTCAGGAGAGTGGTACTGTTTTTGCTGGATAACAAATTGTGACTCATGACTTTTATTTTATACAACTATCGGCTGTGGAATGCTGAAGATGGGCATAAACAGTAGTGGTTGTCTGTTTTGTAGTCAATGGCACACTTTGGGAGCGGGCAACAGAAGTTCTAGCTGTAGTCGTACAGTTGAGATAAAGACTGAACCCAGGTGGATATGATTGATCAGACAATGAGACCGGAATGGTAGTAGTCGAGATAGATGTGAACTCTAGGAAACCATGAATAGAAAAAGGCGGTCCTTGGCCATTGGCCCATGCCTGATACATTTCGGTCATTTGTTGTTTCAGTATTCTATTTTCCTCAACCACAGTAGACTTTTGTTGAACCCTCTGACCCCGAGTCTCTTGACCACTCGCAACAACTTCGATGTCAGTTGTCATTGGCATTTTTCTCTTGGATCTTGTGAATTCTGGATGTGTTGCCAGCTTACACAAACCGACCACTTTCTTCACCATTCAAAACAAAAACACATTAGAATGGACTCAGTCGGTCCTTATTATTATCATCAATCATTTTTTAACACTTTTTTGTTAAAATGGTCTATCGAACGTGATGTGGGTTGCTTACGTATCATGTGGGAACATGAATCAGATCTTGCATAGTTCGGAAAGATCAGAAATAAAGTAAACTCATTTTTTGGATTTTTTTATTTATTTATAGAAATCAGACCATGATAGCTCCTAATAACAAAAATATTTTTGGATTTCGTTTCTTTTTTTATTATTATTATTTTGGGAATTTTCGAAAGAAAGATTTCTAAAGACGAAAAGAAAATATTTTTGAATTTTTTTTTTGGAAATTTTCGAAAGAAAAACTTCTAAAGGATAAAGAAAATATTTTTGAATTTATTTTTGTTTTGATTGTTGATTTTTTTTGGAGAAAAACTTCTAAAGAAGGAAAACATATTTTTGGATTTTGATTATATTTTTTATTTATTTCAAATGAAAGACTTTAAAAAAGAAAGAAAATATTTTTGGTTTTAAAATTTTATTATTTGGGATTTTCTAAGGAAAGACTTCTAAAGAAAGAATTAGAGGAAAATATTTTTGGATTTTTGGAAATTGGAGGTCAGAACCGATAAGGTTTACCTACGTATCTCACATCCGGTGAGAATCAGACCCGCGTAGTTCGGTCAGTTTTGACACAACAGAAAAAACATGGATTTTTGAAAATATTGGCTTACTTTGAAATGACTTTTCTTTTTTGTTTTTTTGTTTTCAAAATTTCAGCAGAGTTTTGGGGTTTTCAAATACCTGGATTTTTCAAAAACTGGGTAAATTTTCTCTCTCCTGCCTCACTCTTGGTTTTTTTTTTTGTTTCCTTTCCCTATTCTAGAAGCCGGTCAACATGCAAGCCGAAACAAACATATGCGCAAGTAGCACGTAAAATGCATCAGGATGGTCTTTTATATTAGGTACACCTGTCTTAGACGGACCTAACTCCTATGTTGAGTGCCCAAAGTCAAATGCATATGATGCAAACACGCATTCCTACTAGGGATCTGGCACGAGGCTACGTTATTCTAGGTTTAAATCCTGGGGTGTGTTGTTCTAAACCTGGCTTACCCGAGCGGACAACTCGAGCCGAGGGGGGCAGTGTACAGGGAATACAGAAGCTTCACCGGCTTTGCAACTTGTCCGATCCTCGTTCTAAAATTAGGGGTATGACTCCAAAAGAAAAGAAGCCACGCGAAGGGCATGCTTCCCAGAAGATTTAGAAGACTTAGAGAGAAGAAGGGTGTTGTAACAGTTTTATATACAGTTCACAGGATATCAAAGCGGTAAATGAGCGGCAATAGCACATTAGGCTGAAACACGTAAAAATCAAATAATAAACAAAAGCCAACTATAACAATCATCTAAGCTCGAATTCTAAACCCCGAACCAGAGATTCTGGGTTCGATCCCCAGCAGAGTCACGAGAGCTTCACACCTCTTTTGTCCCAAGGGATAGGAAGTTTTTCCAATTAATATGACATTATTCGAAATGGAATAATTTATTTAATTCAGAGTCGCCCTTGGGATAATTATTATGGTGTCCCAAGTCACCAGTTTATTTTAGAATTCCTAATCGAGGAAATTGACTCTATTTATGGTCTGCGAACACAGAAGACCGAGAAAGGAATTTTGTTAACCGGGGAGAAGGTGTGAGGCACTCCCGAGTTCCGTGATTTTAGCACGGTCGCTTAACAATTAATACTTGGCCTAATTATCTGATTCATTACATGTTTAAAACCTATTGTGCATTTTGTTTTTTACCGCTTTTAATAGTTTTAAACCATTATGAAATGTATTTGAACAAGACATGGTGTCGTGCATTTGTTATTTTTGTACACTTCATAAAGCACGCCACATGAAACGTACAAGTATTATACAACATATTTATTTAATTATTTAAAGTTGGGGTCAAGTCGCGTGAAACGCACACTTGAGTTTGGAATTATGTAATCATGACTATGCCACGAAAACCGTACTCACAATGATTTAATAAACGCGCTTAAAACAAACTACGAATTTGAACTATTTTTCCTACTTTGAGATTATTGTGAGGCCAAGAGTCTATGAAAATCACTGTGGAGAAGTGTATGGTTTATGGAACTATTCATGAATTTAAGCACAAAAATATTGGTAGTAAAAAAGAAATGGGTCATGATCATTTCACACCAAGTCTTAGACGACCCAATTCATTTATTAAAATAAGGTACCTTGGACCTTTCTTGTTTATTAGGCCAGTTATTAAGTGGCCCAATTGTCGCGTCAAAGTCAATGAGAGCTCAAACTTATAACCAGATATGAAAATAGTACTGTCCAATCAAAATGTTAAAACCAAACAAACCAAATTGCAATATCTAACCAGATTAAATCTAAGCCCACTTAATGATATATCTTCTTCCTTTATCAAAATTATTTGAGGCTGAAAGAAATACTACAAACTAAGGCAGTAAAATCAAATTCACAATTTTCAGATAATCATGCAACATTATTCGAACACAAAATGGCATAACAATACTTTAAGTAAAATTAGATAAGAGGATAAATAATGAACCTTTGAATAAGCTTTCCAATATATTGACAAGTGAACCTCAAATGTACAGCAACAAATTATTTGGAGCCTGCGGACCACGTACGAAGACCCCGATGAACTTCGAACCTCGAACCTCGACACACCTCTAGTGGCGCGTTACCTTGGTTGTGTTTTCCGACGGCATGGGATGGTGATTTTCTGCGTTTTGTGGAGGATAAACAGTTGGTTTCGGGGCCGTTTCGCTAACAATTTCTAGTCGTTTTTTGGGGGTGCGTTCGGCAGCTTTTAATGGTGATTTTTAGGTCGTTTTTGGACTGCTTTTTCGGCTGCGTTTTGGGGATGGTTTTGAGGCGTTTTAAAGCTGGTTTTCAGCTGGCTTTGGATTGATTTTGGGGATGTTTTAGGTCTATTTTTTGACTGCTTTTTTCAGCAATTTCGCAACTGATTTCGCTGCTCTTTGGGGGCTGTTCTTCAGCTATTTTCCCGCTGAGTTGGGGAGGCTATGTGGGGACTGTTTGGTGCTGTTTTTTTTTTGGGTTTTAGGGTGATTTTAGGTGGAAGAAAGAGGCTGGTTTTGGGGTGGTTTCATGGCTAAAAAGTTGTTTTCAGCTTATTTCCATGGCTGGATATGGAGTTTTTGGATTAGTTTTGGGCTGGAGTTTTTGGTTGGTTTTTATGAAATTTTTGTGGAGCTTGGTGGTGTCTTAACAATGATGGAAATGGAGTGGATTTGCTGATTTTTGTGTAAAGAAAAGGGGAGGAAGCAGAGGAGTATTAAGAAGAAGACAATGCCTGATCTTTTCTTGTGGTTCCCCTAATTGTGTGGAAGATATATAGGTGTTGGTACAGGGATTAAATGGTGGCCAAGAAAATTTGCATGTGAGTTTTGAAGGAAAGCATGTGAGTTTGTTACATAATATATGGAAGAATTTTGCTAGGTGGTATTTTTGCATTGGTTTTTTTTTTCTTTTTTTTATTTATTAAAGATAATCAAAATTCAAGACACTACACTAAAACTAAAAACTAAAAAAATACAAGAAACTATTAAGAAAAAAGTTATAAAATTGCTAGTCTTATTAAAATTAGAAGAAAAAATATATTTTTGTGAATTTCTTTTCTTTTGAAAATTAAAACAAAGCTAGTAATTAAAAAATGCGAATCTTTTGTGAGTTTTAATTTCCTAAGAAAAATCTATAAAAGGTAAAACAAAAGCTAAAATATGTAGATTAAACTCAAAGAATATTTACATACTAAAAGTGGTGAAAAATTCGATTATGATAAAAAATTATGTGCTCACGATAAGCCAGATCTAGGCATAAATCAATAAAGCATGCTGCGGCGCGCAGCCCAATCCCATAAATATCACTCACAATCGAGCCATCGGCTTCACTCAGTCATCAAACTGTCTAGTCTCTCGGGCTCACAATGTCATAAAAATAGCCCAAAAATGATGATATTATGTATTAATAAATAGCAACAGAGACTGAGATATGATATGCAATGAATAAATATGACCGAGTATGAAACTTCTATTTAAACATATAATTCAACAACAAAAATGTCCTCAGTGGGTCCCAATAATACCAACATATGCCTAAGCATGAATGACAGCTCAGGTGTTCTAATACAAAGAGTACAGTGAAAATATCCAGAGAAGATAGCTACACAATTCCATGGAATTGACTAAATCACAATTCACATGGTGCACGCCCACACACCCGTCACCTAGCATGCGCGTCACCTCAACATCAATCACATAACACGCAATTCGGGGTTTCACACCCTCAACACAAAGTTTAGAAGTGTTATTTACCTCGAACAAGCCAAATCCAATACCGAGCAAGCCAAACTATGCTCCAAAATGCCATCCCGCGCATACCGACCTACGAACGGCTCGAAACTAGCCAAAAGCAACTCAAATACAGTAAATAATGCCAAAGAGAACAATTCCAATCGATAAAGGTTGAATCTTTAATCAAAATTTTGAAATCGGCCAAAAAGTCAAACCCGGGCCCGCGCCTCGGAACCTGATGAAACTTACAAAATCCGAACACTCATTCAATTACGAGTCCAACCATACTATTTTCACCCAAATCCAACTCCGAAATCATGTTCAAAACTCAAAAATTCACTCTATGAAATTTTGGACAAAACTCCCCAATTTTCTCTTTAAAATTCACAATTCAATTACCAAGAATGAAAATAGATTCACGAAATATAACTAAAATCGAGTAGAGAACATTTACCCCAATTCATATTGTGAAAATCGCCTCAAAAATTGCCCAAATCCGAACTCCCCAACTCCAAATATGACCAAATGAAGAAAACCTCGATATTAAATATTTTTTGTCCAGTTGTTCTACCTTGTTTTGTATGCCAAACGATATCAAAACTCATTTTTGATGCCTCCAATGGATTCCTTGTGAAATTTCAGTCAAATTAGGCTTTTGAATCACCTAATTTGGCCTTAAAATAAGGGAGATATGATGTTTTGAAGTTTTAAATGAAGTCGGGAAATTTAAGGGATAAAAATGACATTTTCGTAATTATTTTATACCAGAAAATCAGCAACGAAAGAATTTTTGTTTTAGCATTCAAAACTCATTCGGAACCTCCCGGACACAGACCATATATGCGTTTCAATCATAAAACACGCCACGAACATGCTCACTCACTCAAAACACCAAAAAGAGGTCATCTTGACCCGATATTAACCATGATCAAACTCCAAATCCTTAACTTAACTAGTTTCTCAACTAATGATCCAAAACACACCCGAGCCCCTCGGGACCCCATCCAATCATACCAACAAGTCGTAAAACACAATATGAACTTATTCGAAGCTTCAAATCACATCAAACCACATAAAAACCACGAATCGTTGCTCAAATCAAACTTAATAAACTTTTGAACTTTCAACTTCCAAAACTCGTATCGAACCATATCAAATCAACTCGGAATGACCTCAAATTTTGCACACAAGTTTCAAATGACATAACGAAACTATTCTAACTCCCGGAACCAAAATCTGAACCCGATATCACCAAAGTCAACTTTCGGTCAAACTTATGAACATTCCAAAACTTCAAATTGCCAACTTTCGCCAATTAACGCTAGAACCTTCAAGAAACATCCAAATGCAAATACGGGCATACACCCAAGTCCAAAATCACCATCTGGACCTAATAAAACCATCAAAACTCCGATTCAGGGTCAAATACATAAAAGTCATACTTGATCAACTCTTCCAACTTAAAGCTTCAATGATAAAGTTCATTCTTCCAAATCGATTCTGAACAACCTGAAAACCAAAACCGACGATTCACACAGGTCATAATCCATTATGCGGAGATACTCGTGCCCTCAAACTACCGAGCGAAGTAAAATGCTCAAAACAACCGGCCGGGTCGTTATAGGATATGCCATAGGTCCATTCTCATATTTGATGATTTGAACATATTTTTGTGAACGTTATTTGATATAAAAATATTAGCATTTGATATTCTTTTATTCATAGTTATTATTAATTGCTTGATTAATTTAATAAGGTCCTTGATTAAATTTTGAGACTTGTCATCGTGATGGAGATCATGATAATGAGAGTGAAGTTTCTTATAATTTATTCTAAATTTATTCTTGATCATAGGATTATTAATTTGGACATTTGTAATCTGGTTAGATCAATTTTTATGTGATCGTCTTTATTGGATAAAGATTAGTTGATCTCATTAACTAAATCACATAGATAGATGATGCATATAGAGATATGATCATTGCACCGACTCATTGGATAATTCCTAATGGTTAGAATTACTATAAATTGTCAATAGGATATTTTCTTGAAGAATGTGATGTGAGAGTTTCCTTTGACCTGAGATCGTCATAGTAATTGACACGTTATTTATTGTGCTTTGATACTAGACACCTATGGCCCTAGGGTGATAGTTGAAAGGATATTGGGTACGATTAAATACTTGTAGAATTAATGATTGATCAAGATGGAATCTGTCAACTCTTAGTAATGAGCTTAAGCTCCATGTTATCATGAATTATAAATGACCAAATTAAGACCTTGGCCAGGGCAATTGAATGAAAGAAGAAAAGAGATTCTTAGGTCATTCAATGGTCAATTGTATTTGACATGAACACATAGTTGGTCGCCTATTAGGATTTGACAGTTAAACCATATCCAAAGGTGATCCAGAGCTACAAGGACAGAAGGAATTAGTATATTATTCTTCTACTGGTTCTTGAGAGTAAATTGTATACTTTATTCTATCCGATCATTAAGGAGTGTTGCTATACGCCACCCTTGATTAGTGTATTTATATGATTAATTTACTACTAATTTAGTATTGAACCTATGGGGTTACACACTAACGAGTGTTCTGATCTTTGCTAAAGGATTAATTAACTTATTATTTGATAATTGAATTAAAGAATTTAATTAGTCAAATAAATAAAGTTATTAGTTCAAATGAAATACTATTATATTATTTGCTAGCACAGAGAATGTAATTAATAGTGTGCACAAATTAAAATTTTCTATTTGAAATAGAAAATTAAATTATATCTCTTGGTTAAGATATATATGTGATATATATATATATATATATATATATATATATATATATATAATTAAAACTTATTTCATATAAGAGATGTTATATAAAATATTAATTAAGAAAGAAGGTTGATGGGAACTTTGTCAAGTGAATTTGGATTCACGTCAAAGTTCACAGGGACATGTCGGCGGCCACAATTCCATATTGAATGGGATTCAATTTTCCATAATAGAAAATTTACTTTTTGTTTAGAATTGTACCAAAAAGATCATCGCCTATAACCTTTCCTTTGACATAATGGAAAAGGATTTTCAGAGGTTATAAAAATGTTCAATTGGCATGAAATTCACGGTGAAAAAAAAATAGGTTTAAGAAGCCATTAAATCAAGAGACAAACGTTCTTGACAGGAATAGTTCTTGTCGTGCAACTTTGGGCTAAAGTTTTTGAGAAAAATTTTAGTACAAGTTTTTATTCAATTTGTTCGCAAGTTTCATTGATCGAAGAGTTGATAGCAAGAATCGGTCTCGGTGTGGATACGCATAGAGTTTTCGCACTATCGAAGAATTTTTAAAACGAGACTTTCTTCACGTGATACGTCTTAGATCAGATCTCTGGCATGTAAATAAATTTTAAACACGAAAAAATCTGCGTAGAATTATTATTGTCTTCCGTTGCGTGTTACGCAATCCTTCAATATCTGCTACAAAGTCTTATTCCACTAGAAGGGAAATTGAAAGTGGAAGGACAAGAAATTAAAGTGTGTTATGGAGGGCTCCTTCTGCAAGTAGGATAAGAAGTTTTTCCAGAAAAATTCTGAAATGTTGCAAAATCGTGCCTTGCCTTCGAGAACTTAAAGCAAGAATGCAGGAAATGGTGCCAATACCGTATGATAGGTCAATACACGAAGCAAAAACACGCATCTTTTCGTATGCATGTCAAAGGGTACAATAGTAACGAAATGTTGTGCCGCTTTAAGAATGCTTATGAGAAATGACTTTAATTTTGGTTTGACAAAATTGATCACGTCGCAACGATGGATCAAGAAGAAAGCGAGCAAAATCGGGGTTTTACTTTCTTAAATAACTTAGCTATTAATTGTTTATGAATTTAGTTCCTAACTTTTATGTTTTTTGTGAAATTTCGTCTCATAATGTTAGGATAGATTTGATTCATATGATGATCTTGAAATGAATGCTAAGTTTGGAATTACATATTTGAATTATAAGCAATTATTTTATGCCAATACAATTAATCATATAACTATGTTGCATGCATGATATCATATCATATGGAATATCTCTCTCTCTCACACACACACACATATATATATATATATATATATATATATATATATGGAATATCCTTTCAGGTTTGTCTAATTGAATAATATGAAGTATCTTAGCGGAAGGATTATCTTTGTACTTAAAATACGAATTTCCTAACAGCCTTTATGTCCTCCTGCGTACATAGAAACATGAAAGAGTTGCACCTTTACAAGAGATACCAATGTCAATAAAAAGTCCCTTGGTTATGATTCATGACCGGACAATAAAAGAAATACGTAGGGAATATCATTTTAAGGAAATATTATGTGAGATACAGCTCATTACATATTTATACCTCATAAAATTAAAATAATTAAAAAGAGAAAAAAGATTTGATTAATTTTGATATATTATTTATTTTAGTAGGTTCAAGCAATATTTAATCACTTTGACCTGGACAAACAAGTTATCATACGGGTGATCCATATTCATCGGTCAAGGAAATTTATACTTTCTTTCATGTATAATTATTTATTCAAATCTTTATTTTTATAATAGTGATATTACTTTACAAAATCATATACTCCATGACTTAGCATGCAACAAACGTGACGAAAAACTAATTATTATGAAAGTGGGAACCCTTAAACTTAAAAGTCAAATTACTAATATACCTTTTCTAAAAATCTAACTATTTCACTTATTAAAATAACGGATTCCTACAATTAGCAACGTTTCATACTCCTATAGTAATTGTCACAAGTCACCAAATTCAAATCTATCTTCATTTTTTAAATTAGACTTTTTCCTCCAACTAAGTTAGATCAATATTATTTTTAAGGTTACGATATCTTTCCATTCACTTTTGAAGTTGTCGACATAAATGTAGCACCTCGAAAAATTTCGAAATACTTAAGCACTATTAAGAAAGTTGATGTGTGCTAATTATATTATTTTGTGTGCAGACGAGGACTATTAATATGATGGATATTAATTGAATATGATAATAAGTGCACGAGGTGTATTTGAAGTGATATAGGGCATAAGGAGAGCCCTTGGGACAAATCAAGTTGGAAATTACATGATAGACTGAAGTTCCAAATGAGTACGCATAAGACCTAACTTTGGACGAGAATATCTACATATATAAGGAGTCATGTGAGGTACAATCTATCAAATGAAATATCTTCGAGTCTAGATTCTAATGCTTCAAACTGTTTGTCATTTGGATATTCCTACAAGAAGTTATGATCTAATTACCAAAGGCCGACAGAGGAGCGAACTGGGGATACGAAGCATCCGGGGCCGCGTCCGAAAGAAAGGTTGGCAGTGAAGTACTGCCATATCATCCGGGTCCGCGTCCGAGCTTCAAAGAGGAGTGAACTGGGGATGCGAAGCTTTCAGAGCCGTCTCCGAACCCAGAAATATGGGCCTATAAATACAAAATCGGGAGAAGAGAGTATATTGTGTATTAGGGGTTAGTGTTCTTGAGGTGAAGAGGTGATTTTGAGCTCAAATCAAGTCTAATCAACTAAGGTAAGTTGTTAATGATGTTTTGAGTTGATTTTTACTCAATATACACGAGTTCTAACATCATTCTTACATCCAAATACTAGATCTCATCATCAAATCCTCAAGAACACAAAAATTACCAAAGTTGTGATTTTTCAAGGTTGATCTACTAGAGGTAATTCCAATGCTTCAAGCTCGTTTATTATGAGGAGTTATAAGTATTTGAAGTATTTGTTACACGTTTTAATGGTTGAAAGGTTGGATTATGAAACTCTAGTTCATGGCATGGATAATGCTTTTGAGAAAATAAGAGAGAAGATGAATGGTAATCTTGGCGATGAAATTGATGAATACAATGGACCTATGAAATTATTTGTTAGCAAAAGATGGAAGTCATCAACTAAGTAATTATCCGGATTGTATATTTTGCAAGTGTTGATTATGAAAGATGATGAATAGTAACTTGATGGCATGGTACAATTAATGTAATATCATTAATGACTTTGAATGGGTATTAAAATATAAGATTGAAGTTGAATGGTCTAGCATCTGAATCTATTTGGCGATTTGAATTGTTGGAGGCTTGTGGCCAACTTATGAGCCATATATGCATATTGATCAATATTATAGGTCATGTTTTGATGTAATTAGGATATCTAATTGTAGATATCGACTTGTTGGTGATGTTTGAGCATTTTAATCAACATTGGAATGATGGAAGAAAATTGAAAGCTTGTGAATGTTAATAAAGCGAAAGCGAGGTAAGTTGATTAAAACTTACTCTACTTGAGGGACTTTTTCTAAAAGCATGTTTTGAGTTAATACTTAATTCGTTTGCAAATATGTTTTCGTGCTTATGGGGATAAACAAGTACGGATGTCTCTGTGTACTAAAATATTATGTTACATATGTAGTGTCATGTTATTTTATAAAATTTTATTTTAAATCGTGTTGGCAAAATGACACTAAAGGTAAATGTTATAAGTTTTTTTATCAGAACTTACATATTGGAAAGAGTATACATATTTGAGTGCTAAAGATAAGTTTTCATGGAAAGTATTTTTTATGGAAATTGATGAGCAGAATAGCATTTATGGTGTCTTGTAGAAATTGATGTTAAATTGCTAAAGGCTTTAGCATGTGAAAGGTGTTTATTTAATTTTGTTCAAATGATTTAGATTTTCTATTATTGCTATGATTTGATAAAAATAGATCCTTTGAAGCTACTGTGCAATGAATCTATTTTTGAAGTATCAAATATTTTGGGAATTACTTGTGTTCATCGAGATTGACTTAAGATATATTGTGTTCGTTGTCATGAAACTACACGTGCTGATGTAGGCGTAGATGGCCACTTTATGGTATAGATTACGGCAGAGTGTTCTCCCTCGAGAGAGCACTATTTTGTGCTATTATTAGCATGGCTGAAACGATTCGTACGGCACTACGATGAGACGACCTGAGCAAGTAGGGTATATGATACTTGCCGGTAGGTACATAACCTAGTTGACCTTCTTATATCGGTGATGATATAGTACTCCCAGTGAAAGGTAACGATGATTTTCTTACGTTAAGGCCTAAGGAGTCGAAAGTGATTTCGATGACTTAAAGAAATGGAATTATTTTTTATGATTTTACCCAGAATCTTGGGTTAATATAATTGTTTTAAAAGTACATATTGTCACACCTCTTTTTCGTATACCCCCGTGAGGAGTATATAAAAGAGTTTTTCCAATTAAAGTGACATTATTCGAAATAGGATTATTTAATTTATTTTTAGAGTCGCCACTTGGAATTTTAGATTGGTGTCCCAAGTCACCGGTTTTATCCCAAATCGAGGAAAATTTTTGACTTTCTTAACGAAGTCTGCGAACCGGAAATTCTAGGTAAGGAATTCTGTTAACCCGAGGGAAGGTGTTAGGCACCCTCGGATTCCATGGTTCTAGCACGGTCGCTCAATTGTCATAATCGGCTTATTATATGATTTTAATGCATATTTTATAGCCTATGGTAGATTTAACTTTTAAACCGCTTTTATATAATTGTTAGAGAATTGCAACATTAATTAAAATATGTCACGAACCACGTCACATAAATGCACCCGTAATTCGTAACACATTTTAATTAAATATTGAGATTTTGGATTTGGGTCATATAAATGCGCACCCGAGTTTAAGGAATTAAATTATTAGAATAACGTGCCTAAAGCAAACAAAGCGTTTTTAGTTTTTCGAGGGTCGTGAAATTCACTAAACAGCGCACCTCATTTTTCTAAGTATTTGATTAATGAGGGCCATGTATTAGTAGATTTTGTTTGGCATGGCACGCCTCAAATTATTTGAACATTTTTATTATCCGAATTTTATTGAAATTGAGTCACCTAAAGGCACCCTCGAAATTGACGTTGTTACTATGTCACGGGAACCGTACCCATAGTCACAATGTTGTTAATCACGCCTAAAGCAAATTACGAAGGTTTGAAGCATTAAAACTTGTATTTAATTATAAGAGGGCCATAAATGATCGTCGTTAATTCATGGCTCGCCTCTTATTAATTTAACGGAATTTGCTAGCACTACATACTATTAAACATCCATACCAGCACCCAGCCCAGTTATTTCCCGTAGACAGTAAATTAGGCCCAATACAACTTATTCAGCATGATTCTATTCGCGAATACAGCTACTGGCTTTATAAAATAATCACATTCTGGCTTTAGCACTAACTTTTCAAGAATAGCCACATTTGAGTCACAAAGTGAACAAATTTCAGATAAAACAAGCTCAATTACAAATATAACCATTAATTTCATAACAGCAACCAAATTCTGAATTTTGCATTAACAGCACTATTTTCAGATAGCAATCTTAAAATAAGGCCGATCAAACAAGCCCAATTACAAACATAACCATTAGTTTTATGATAACAACTATATTTCAAATTTTACACTTACAGCACTTTTTTTCAAAACAACAAACTTTAAAATAGGCCAATTAATTTCGGCATCAATTTTCAAGGGATAGCCATATTTGAATCTTAAAATGAAAAGATTCCAGTGAGACAGAATCGATTACAAACATAGCCAATGATTTCATAACAAAAACTGCATTCTGAATTTCAGCATCAATCTTCAACAAAAACAACCACATTTAAACTATAACTTTAATTCCAAAACAGTCCTGATTAAATTCTAACCACTATGCATTTTACCAATGCCATTGCAAGAAAGATTAATTACAAACTTTCAGTCAATTCGAGCATAATAGCTATAAATCCATTAACTGATTAGAAAGCTGGAATGTTAGTCTATGATAGGACTCCGTCATGCAATCTCAGCATTTTACCCAAAACTACTCAAATCTAACTTGTTAAACAGTGACTAAGAACCAGCTCTTTGTTCCTTCTTTTAAGCTTTAAACAATCATAACAGATGTGATGAAATCATTTTCTACTATAATTAATTCAAAATATTAACTAACTATCCAGTTTTGGTTGAGCAAAATACATGCTTCATAGTATGTTAAGTGTTCATATCATAGCAGTAAAGTAAATAACAGAAAGTCAACAACTATTAACAATTCAAGAGCAGTTCCAACCAGAAATTGAATCGGATTCAATACAGCAGATATAATTATCGATTACAAATGAACAAACTAAGCAGAACAACACAGAATCTCACTGAAAAGAGAACATATAAGACAATAGTTATTCAGTAACACAAAAACTGATTATCAGTCATTAGGGGGTAGACTGGACAGAACAAACAGAAACATAATCTTGAGTAAAGGAGAGCATACACAGCAAATCTCATTAAATCGACACAGAAAAAATTATCAATTGTGAACAAGTAAACTAAGCAGAATGAACAGAACCTCAATGAAAGAGAACATATGCAACAATAGTAAACTAAACAGGAAAGACATAATCGAAACCCAGGTAAAAGAGAACATGCATCACAATTCAATCAGGAGTGAATAAACTGAGCATAACAACAGAACCCTAAGGCAAAGAGATTGAACAAGTAAATATGCCAATCGTACAATACTGACAGTAAATAATGCACTTCATTCATGCTTTGAAATTACAGAGCGGCGTTAGAACATACCTATTTAAGGCAAACACCTAAATAACTTTGACAAGGCAGCGGCAAGCTAACAGCAACCACAGCTTGGTTCTACTTCAAAATCAAATACCAGATTTTAGCCGAATACTTAGAAGTTTTCTGTTTTCTTTAGGACTCTAATTTTCTTTTTGAAATTGTATCTGTGTAGCTGACTGACTTTATGAACGGTTAATTTCTATGAGTGCTTCTAAAAAAAAAAAATCCTCCTGCTCGTTTATCTCCCAGTCCCCCTTTTATAGGCAAACAATCAGAATCTTTTTTGGATTTTATTTTTGATTTTTCTGTTATCAGCAAATACTTCACACGATATTCCCCTCCCCCTAACAGATTTTTCATGCGTGACTAGATATTCCCCAAAACAGAATTCTGTTTTAGACTTTCCAGAAATCTCTTTTTGCCCCCCC
>MCJB01048076.1:154568-164842 GCA_002018475.1 Nicotiana obtusifolia
CCCCACCCCCCAAGTTTTCCTTTTGTTTTATTTAAGGCTTGCTAGAAGCTTCCATTGATTTCTACCCCTTTTTCTGATTTTTGACTCTTACGGATCAAATTGACCCGGCTCAAAACAAATAGCCCAGAATTAATTTTCCGAACCAGTCTTTTTTGGGCTTAAATTTCAGAAAACTTATTTTTAAAGACACACCTTTTAAACTGTAGCCGCCATTGAGTCTTGACGACTCGACCATTCTAAAATAAACTATTAATTATTACAGAACCAAAACAGTCAGATTTATGACTCTAAAATTTAAACAAAAGACTATATACCTAAAAAAAAGGAGTAGGAGATGAAAAGAACTTTTAAAAAAAAATGAAATGAAGCAAAACAAAAAATGAAGAGTACCTCGGAATAGTATCTATAAATATGATTTTTAAGTAAAATTGACTTTAACCGTGTGTTCTTGTTAAGAACACACGGCTAAAGTCCATTTACACTCAAATCGGCTTTCAAAAGTTTCGATTTAAAGCTTTGAACTTTAGGACTTCTGTTTTTCGGTTTAAAATTGGAAGGGTTTCAGGGGGTTTTTTGGTTGGAACGAGTATAGTTTTGGGACGAGGGAGTGAGGATGGTTGTTTGGGTGTGATTTGGGACGGATTTGGGGTGGGTTTGAGCGAGTGGCAGCCATGGCTGCTTAGGTTAAAGGGTGGCTAGGGTTTGGAGAGTTGGAAGAGAGGGGTCGTTTGGACGATGGAATTGGGAGGGTAGGGTCTGGTTTGAGACAGTTATATAGGGGTGTGAGGAGGGGTTCTGAGCCGTTGGATCTATTAAGATCAACGGCTCAGATGAGCCTGTCGAGTTAAACAGGGTCGTTTGGTAAGAAAGGGGGGGACGGATTTTGGACCAGTCCGGTAATTTGCAATTGGGCCAGGTTTAGGTTTAAAAACACTGACCCAATCCGGTTCCTCTTCTTATTTCATTTTTATTTCTTTTGTTTTTTAATTTCTCCTTTTTATTATAAAAACTAAAAGACTTAGTAATTTAAAATCCTAATTTACCTAAATGTGAAATTAAGCCAAATATCTATTTACAAAAATTATAGTAACCCCTGAATTTAAGAATTAAAGATTAAAAATTAAGGAAAGTATAAGGTGAACTATTTTTACGATTTTTCAATTTTAACTAACAATTATTAATTCAATTCTAAAAATATAAGATCAATGCATGATATTTCTGGGTATTTTCATGAGTTAATTACTTAAGAAATAAAACAAATAAAAAATTCTAATACATTCCTAAACAAAGCTAACAATTAATTAAAAAAACTATTTTTATTTTATATATAAGAGTATTCTGGGCACGGCAAAAATCACGTGCTCACACATATTGTGGGCTATGTTTTACTTGTCTTTTATTTACAATGACAAGGATCATGAATTGATAAAAAATTTTTTATCTTTATATCAAATATTGATGTATTATTTTTATAAAGTTTGTCCCAAGAACTTAAGTTAGTAAGAGTCTATGACACTTACTGAGTACCGATGTGGTGTACTTAGCCCTTAAGGGCCCCCTCCAGGGTCTCGCTTACTTTATATGTTTCAGGATGATGTATGATACGTGGCATGTGGTCAGGTTAGGATGACTCTTTTTTCGAGGTATTATGAAGCACCACTTTTATTTCGTGGAAGCTATCATGTTCTTTCTTATTTTATTTTATTGGAATTACTCCAAGTGTTGGTTTTATTCTTTTGTATAGAGGCTCCATAGATAGTTGTGGGATTGTAAATATAAGATTGTGAACGTCATACATAAAGGAATAATCATTTAATTTGATTATATCATCTTTATGAAAGGTTTTATGTATGATTTTGGAAATGAAAAAAATATGTTATGACTTGATTTGAAAATGTATAAGATTTTTAATTGACTTCCGCAATTATATTTAATTTTAACATATAACTTAGTTCACTCGAATCGAATAATATGCCGGACGTCGGACACGTGAATTTGAATCGTGACTGTAGATAAAGTTTTCTTACAGTTTTTGATTTCACCAGACAAAGCAAATAAATCACAATAAGTTGATTGGAAAACAAGTGCATTGAATATTTGCCGCAATAGTGATACTCCCAAACCTGCATGCGTCGCACTTCCCTTGTGGTGGGTCATCATTTCCAACCAATTGATTTTATCCCATATTTTAAGATTGGCAATTGGTAGAAGTGGTTCTTCGTTGCCACCTAAGCCATCAACATTGATCATGATACCTTCAAATAAATCAGCGATGAACAGTCCCACCATCGGAACTTGTACTTCCACATTTGGTTCATGCGGCGGTGAGGCCAGTTCTTGATTTTCTGGCGGGAAAAAGTTTAAATAGTTTGGTCCTGCTTGTGCCTAAAGATGGGCTACCGGTAGAACCGATTCATCAAATTCATCTATATCAATAAAAATTCCATCAAATAAAATAGCATCGGGGTTCCATCTATAGGAATTTGAACTTCAACATTTGCTCCAGGCGGCAGTAATGGTACCGGTTCTTCATTTTTCGGTGGACGTGAAAAGTCATTTACAATTGGATTATCATTCAATTGTACGTTATTAGGCATGGCATTAATGGAACTTGTCTACTAACCTAAACTCCACTTCTACTTATATATTTACTCAAAAAAGATCTAGAAACCAGATCTCTAATTTGTTTATCACTACTAGAAATCAGTTAAAAAGCGATCACAAAAAGCGATTAAAGTTGGTCTCTTTTTGTCCAAAAACGATCAAAAAGCGACCGAACAGACCTGGTCACAATTCAGGTGGTCACTTTACCTTTGCGCCCAACTTTGGTCTCTAAGGCAAAAAGATCAAACATTCCGGTAGAACATATAGAGACCAACTTTAGGCGCAAATTAGCGACCAACGTTGGTCTCTAACTGTATTTCTTATTTATTATAATCTGAAATTTTGCGACCAACGTTGGTCGCAATATAATTAATATTTTTATTTTTATTTGAATTAAGCGACCAACCCTGATCGCTAAACTGAAGTACAGAAAATTTATTTTACAATAAGTGACCAAGGTTGGTCACAATATTTCCAGATTTTAAAAAACCTGGGTAACATAGCGACCAACCTTGGTCGCAATTCTGAAGAAATATTTATTTTTCATGGTAAGCGACCAACGTTGGTCGCTATACTTGAACAGTTTTAAAATCTGGGCTGGTTGGCGACCAAAGTTGGTTGCTAATTTCCAGAAAAATATTTTTTTTTCAGTGAAAAGCGACCAACTGGAGACCAACGTTGGTCGCTTTTCTTGGTTTATTTTTTCCAGAAATCGCCTGTTTTGGCAGCTACACCACCTGCCAGCTTACCAAAATCCTAAACAGGCATTTTATGCCATAACGGACAACAACAACGACGACAACAACATCAATAACAACAAACCAAATTCATTTATGGCATTTTATGCCATAAACAACAACAACAACGACAACAACAACAACAACAATAAACAACAACAACAACAACGACAACAACAACAACAACAACAATAAACAACAACAACAACAACAACATTAAACAACAACAACAACAACAACACTAAAAGTAACAAAGTATAAAGTTCAATAGAACTTATACATAAGCTGACCAAAATAAGTTAAATGTTATTACAATTCAAGGATTATTATTTTGTACGTCATTAGTGTCATCGTCCGATGAAGTTTCATCACCAAGACGGTATGGATAAGGGTGTAGTTTTGTAGGACGGAGGGATGATAACGGGGAGGACGAGAGGAAGTAGCACGGGGAAGGTGAGCCTCTGGCGATGACTCACGAGACCGGGGAATCGGGAAAAGCTCCAGAAGCCAAGAGAGATTTGAGCTGCTCTTGTATGGCATTATACTGAGCATCTCTAACCCTTTCTCTTTCCTTGGAGGCTTCTAGCTCGGCTGTGAGCTTTGCCACAGTCTCCCGCACAGAGGAGAGGCTCTCCCCATCAAGTTGCTCTGCTTGCGTGGAAGTGCCTGTTCCTTGCATTCCACACTTATAGCAGTGGAATTTCTTAGTGGGAAGCCCGTATACCTTTCCCATTTTGGACCGCCAACAGCCTGCATCCATAGTCTTCCAGCATCCTCGTCCGACGGTTGGATTGGGTCGCCCGATGAAGATGGTGGCTAGCTGCGTATGAATTCTTCAACCTCAGCTGTGAAGCGACCCTATTAGAAAAATTATATTGAATTAGTATTTCAAAAGTTATGTAAAAGTAAATCAAAGTACTTAATGAAAATTGAAAACTTACATGTACAGTCGAGGCTCGGCCCTCGACCCACCTTTCTTCGTCCGAATTTTTCTTCTTCTTGACAATATGAGTCTCCTTAAATAACTCATCTTGCCTCATCGGACGGCCCAACTTCTTCTCCTGAAAACTCATAAATTTAGTTAATAAACAGAGTAGACGTTGAAAATTAAAATTAAATTAAGCAATTACGTACCATTCTCCTCTTTATTGTACCGAGGCTGACCGCACCTCCAGTGTGCAGGGAGCCTCCCTTCTCAGAAGCACGAGGTTTCTTTCCTTGCTCGCTCTTCTTTAGGAACTCTACGGTTAGCCATTGCCTTTTCAAATCCTCCCATAGATGATCAAGCAACCAGGAGGGCTTCTGGTTCGACTTTTTAGCTCTGGAAAAGCAATGTGACAACCGCTTGCGAGCCTTGAGATGGAAATTAGCAGCTACATCCGCACTATAGCGATGTTCCCATACACACTTGCTCTGTATTTCAAAAGTTAAGTATTTAGATGGAAATATCGTAAATATAAATAATTGTACTGCTTAAAAGAACATTTATACCTTGAATTCATTGAAAATTTGCTCCTTAAGCGAGAATGAAAAATCACACCAAGTCGCATAAGGGCCATCTAATAGCTTTCTGGTGGCTTGGGTGATTATCCTTGTAGTAACATTACTAGGGATGAACCTTTAATGTAATAAAAAAAACACATTAATATCTTAGTAACACCGTACAAAACTAGTAAACGTAAAAAATAACAAATAACTCTTACCCGTCACCCTCAGGGACTATGATGATCCTGCCATATTGATCACGATGCACCTCCTCGTCATCATCACCATCACCATCCGAACCATGTACATCAGAGGCACGTGTGGAAGGTGTAGGGGGGTCGGAGCTAGTGTCTCGTAGGCGAAGGCTTGTAATAGATGGAGTCCCAGATGAAGATGGTTGCGAGCCCTGTGACTGCGACATAGTTGTATGGGCCGAAGGGGGACGTGACACTGATTGCTGTGAACCGAGTGGCTGCGACTCGAGTAGCTGCGACCCCAGTGGCTGCGACACTGATGCCTGTGATCCATGTGGATGTGACATGGATCCATGCGGTCCATGCGATTCAGATGGCTGAGATCCACGTGGATGTGCGGCAGCTGGACTGTATGTCGGACGTACAATCCTATGGCCCTGTGATGAAAGACTTGGTGTCTGCACGAAGGTGTAGGGCTGGGGATGTTGTGGCAGCTCAGAATAGCCCTGGGGTGGAGGAAAAGACGTAGGCATAGGCAACTCTGAAACGGCAGGACAAGTTGGAGTATAATCTTTTACCCTCCTCTTTGGTTTCCTAGCCTTTTCTCGACCCCGAGAACTACTAGAATCATTGTTACCTCGACCTTTGCCTGTGATCTACATAATATAATACATATTTAGATTGAAAGATACAAAGAAAATAGCTATAAACTAGAGTTGTTAAAGAAACCAACTGTTTAAAGCTCATCGTCGTATAGTTCCTCGTCCGAGAATTCTTCTTCCTCGGTAGTTTGAGCTTCATCGGTTGATACTTCTTCCTCGTTTTCTGTAATTCTTACTTCAGAAATATCAACTTCTTCCAGTATGTGTTCAGGATGTTCCAAATTATTTTCTAAAACTTCGTCCATTATTTGGTCAACAGTGGAGATATCGTTTTGATATGCAACATCTAACACATTCTCAACTTCCACCCTACCCACAGGCTTGGTTTTTATTACAACCCACCAATCAGACTTATTCCGCCGCAATGGAGGAGCATAATACACTTGCCTAACATTATGTGCACTTATGAAAGGATCATAAGGATCATACTCCCTCTTATGATTAACCTCAATTATGTTATACTGATTGTGGACTCTAGTATCTCTTGTTGGGTGTGGGTCAAACAACTTGCATCTAAAGAGTATCAATTTTTTGTATGGCCAACCTGTTATATTCTAGTTTAATTATTTCTTTGATCACACCATAATAATCAATATCTCCATCTTGGTTGCCATCACAACCTTAAACTCAACCCTACTGTTGTTGCTATTTTTATTTTTTGAGCAATCCTCGGTATGGAACTTATATCCATTCACAACGTACTTAGACATTATTCTGACCTCAACCCCAGGTCCCCAAGATATATCTTTGAAAAATTGGTTTACACCATTATATGGATCATTTACCTACATATTGTTAAAAAAAATTCATATGTTAGCATAACTTCCAAACACTGTTTACCTACGTAGTGTTAGAATATTTTAAGGAGAAACTTACAAATTGTTTGAACCACGTGTCAAATCTNAACTCCACATCGCTCAAACTCCTCTTTCTAACATCTTTAGAACAGCGGCCTGGTTGATTGAATATGGACATAGGCGGATATGACGGATCATTCATAAGGTCGACTCTGTGCCTGTTGGGCCTATTCCTAGCACATGCCACATTACTCTCAAAATAATAAGAGCAAAAATGAGCAGTCTCCTTTGCAAGATATGCTTCGGATATAGATCCTTCAACCCTGTTCCTCTTCCTAACAAATTATTTGCATTTGCCGATTGTCCTATCATAATTTCAGGTTAGCCAAGAACATTAAAATAAAACAGAAAATTACATCAAACATATAATATTACCTCTCAAAGGGATACATCCATCTGCATTGAATGGGCCCTCCAAGTCGTGCCTCGTATACAAGGTGGATTGGAAAGTGTTCCATCACATCAAAAAAACCCACATGGAAATATCCTTTCCATCTTAGAAGAGGTGACACGAATGTTCTGGTCCATCTGCAGTAGGTTTTCTTCCCTTAACGTGGAAGAACACAAGTCTTTGAAGAACAAACTGATCTCTGTGATGGGTTTCCAGATTCTTTCAGGCAAACCACAAAATGCAATAGGCAGTAAGGTCTCCATGAAGACATGACAGTCATGACTTTGCAAATGGCTCAACTTCCCCGCCTTCATATCAACTTTTCGCCCAAAATTCGACTCATAACCCTCAGGCATCTTCAATTTCGTTACCCAATCAAAAATTTGCCGTCGTTCCTCCAAAGCGAATATGTAACTTGCTTTGGGTTTGAACACCTTACCATTGTGTGCTGTCTGCAAGTGTAGTTCAACCGCCTGCAATATTCTTGTAAGTCCATTCTAGCCTTTGCGTTATCCTTGGTCTTACCTTTAACATCCATCACTGTGTTGAACAAATTATCAAAATAGTTCTTCTCAATGTGCATGACATCAAGGTTGTGACGGAGAAGATTATCCTTCCAATAAGGCCAATCCCAAAATATACTCCTTTTCACCCAATTGTGAGTAACACCGTATCCTGGGAATCTATAAGGTGGAGCTTCAGTAACTTTACTGAAGTTCTGGACCCTTTCCCAAATTTCCTCTCCAAAAAGTATCGGATGTGAAAAATCACATTCCATTTTATTCTTTCTGAATGCATTTTTCATCCTTCTAAACTCATGATCAGGAGGCAAGAACTGACGATGACAATCAAACCATGATTGCTTTCGGCCATATTTCAAAGTGAACGCTTTACTATTTTCCATGCAGTAAGGACAAGCTAGCTTCCCAGCAGTCATCCACCAAGACAACATTCCATACGTAGAAAAATCATTAATTGTCCACATTAAATTGGCACGCAAGTTGAAATTCTGTTTAGTTGATATGTCATATGTTTCAACACCATCGTATCACAATTGTTTTAGCTCATCAATCAATGGTTGCAAATATACATCAATTAAGCTTTTTGGATTTCGTGGACCAGGGATAATACAGTTCAAGAATATGTATGGACTAGTCATGCACAACTCTGGTGGTAGATTATGAGGTTTAAGAAAGACAGGCCAACATGAATAAGGTGTTGCAGAAACAGAAAATAGGGTGAAGCCATCAGCACATAAACCCAACCGAACATTCCTCTGTTCACTAGCATAATCCGGATACGTCCTATCAAAGTACTTCCAAGCTTCTCCATCAGAAGGATGACACATAACACCAGGTGGTCCTCTATTTTCAAAGTGCCATCTCATATGAGGAGCAGAGCTCATCGATGCATATAACCTCTTTAACCTAGGTATAAGAGGTAAATAATGCATCGACTTGATAGCGACCATCTTCCCGCTGGAAAGCCTCTTGAAACGAGGCTTTTCGCAGAATTTAAAACTGTCCAAACCTGCATAATCTTTATAGTATAACATGCAACCATCTTCACAACAATCAATTCTCATTGACGAAAGTCCTAACTTAGAAACCAATCTCTTTGCCTTATAGAAATCAACAGGTAAGTCGACATCACGGTCAACTGGTTCACGCATAAGGTCAACTAGTAATCTAACTGCAACAGACAACTTAGAGTGCGGACTTCCGTTACGTAGTGGACGACTAGCTTCCTCTAATTATTCATAAAAATGTTTTGCCTCGTCATTAGGAGTTTGTTCAACATTTTCATTAGAATCACCCCCAAAGTGCATCCCAAAAGCATCCGCAACCATATGATGAATTCCAGAATCACTATTTGTATTCTCCACCGACCTACTACTTTCACCCACAACTAGATTATGAAATATCCCATGGCTACCATCGATCTCTCCATGATTAGTCCACACAAAGTAATTTTCTATAAACCCCTTTCTATAAAGATGAAGCTTATCTTCATCCGGTTTTCCAAACTTCATACAGTCGCACTTAACATAAGGGCACCTAATTACTCCTTCAATTAGGTATGGTGGAAGTGACATTGCATGTCTAATAAAGTCCTCCACCCCTTCTACAAAATCCTCCCTCAATCCCCGTCGATTAGGATAATTCCTATTGTACATCCAAGTACGATGTTCCATCTATACAAATAAAACAAGAGGAAATTTATAAACTAAACGTTCAATTTATAAACTAAAAGTTCAATTCATATCTTAAAAGTTCAAATCATAAACTAAAAGTCCAATTCATATTTTACAAGTCCAATTCATAAACTAAAATTCCAATACATAAACTAAAAGTCCAATTCATATTCTAAAAGTTCAATTCATATCCTAAAAGTTCAATTCATATTTTAAAACTTCAATTCATATCCTAAAAGTTCAATTTATAAACTAAAAGTTCAATCTATAAACTAAAAGTTCAATTCATATTTTAAAAGTTCAATTCATATCCTAAAAGTTCAATTTATAAACTAAAAATTCAATTCATATCCTAAAAGTTCAATTCATATCTTAAAAGTTCAATTCATATCCTAAAAGTTCAATTCATATCTTAAAAGTTCAATTCATAAACTAAAAGTCCAAGTCATATTTTACAAGTCCAATTCATAAACTAAAATTCCAATACATAAACTAAAATTCCAATTCATATCATAAAATTTCAATTCATATCCTAAAGGTTCAATTCATATCCAATTCATAAAGGTTCAAGACAACACAAAATATAATTCAAATACAACTAAACTAAATTCAACACTAACTAAACTAATTAGTTAATAAAATTAATAAACAAAAATAATTTCAACAAGAGCTAAACCCTAATCCTCAATAAAATATAATGTTCAAACAATTCTAATTCTTTAAACTTATTAAACTAGTAGTGTTCTACGCATCTCTTCACATAATAGCCATTGGAGCAGGTGGAACAAAGATTCTTATCCTTAAACTTGAGAAACTAAGTGAAACAATAAATTAAGGGTAGAAGATTAAACCCTAATCCTCAATAAGATACAATATTCAAACAATTGAAACACTAATTGAAACAATATACTATAATACATCAAATATTGTAAGACACAAACTAGAAATAACAAAGATTAAAGATACCAAACTAACCTTGATTTTTTTTTAGGTGGAGAAGGAGAGAGAGGCACGGTAGTGGGCGGCGCCGGCGAGCAGTGGCTTCCTCTAATTGGTGGCGCGGGGTGGGGGCTGGTGGCGCGGGGTGGGGGATGGGATTAGGATTAGTGGGAGAGAGAGATAGTATTTTGTGAAATAAGGTAAAGGGGAA
>MCJB01048076.1:165030-178300 GCA_002018475.1 Nicotiana obtusifolia
ATATATATATATATATATTTTAAGAGGAGGAGGAAGAAGAAGAACTCGTAGATCTAGATGAAAGTGAGTGAAAGTAAGACATTTGAATGATTAAAAGCTTCCTATCCTTGGCTCGAGAGACCAAGTGGTTTCATAAAGAAGTTATTCAAGTTCATAGATCTATAGCTTTTAAGGCCTTGTAAGAGGTTTGTTTAGATTTTATCTTACTGTAATGCTTAGCGTTAGATATGGAGGGTAGATCTGTAAGTATACTAATTCTTTTATTCAAAAGGGCTAATGTATATGATTGTTCTACAATCATATATGTAGAACAGACCTCTTAGGATGTGATTCTTGTTTTTAACATACTGTTATGTGGTACTACCAGATCTAGTTTCAAACTCACGGATCTCTTTATTTATGGTTAAGTTTGAGAGTTGCTCTTTCTTTATCTTGTTATAATGTAAAGATGTTAGGTCTGATGATAGATATGCAGATCTACTGATTCTTTTCCATAAAATGGTTAAATATATGCTTGTATTACGAAGAATCTTTGAAATGGCACTGGGATCCTTTCGGATCT
Source organism: Nicotiana obtusifolia (assembly GCA_002018475.1). Classification (NCBI taxonomy): domain Eukaryota; kingdom Viridiplantae; phylum Streptophyta; class Magnoliopsida; order Solanales; family Solanaceae; genus Nicotiana; species Nicotiana obtusifolia. Next base: position 165,593 of record MCJB01048076.1, read on the forward strand.
GCATTGTAAGCGTGGTTCTCAGGGATTATGGCGAGGTGATGCCTGTAAATGTACCTGGTAGGTTTGCAGATGGTTTAAAAAAACTTTTGGGTCATTTAGAAGTAATTCTTTGTAGAACAATCATATACATTAGCCCTTTTGAGTAAAAGAATTAGTATACTTACAGATCTATCCTCCATATCTAACGCTAAGCACTATAGTAAGATAAAATTTGAACAGATCTCTTACAAGGCCTTAAAAGCTATAGATCTATGAAGTTTAACACCAGATCTGACTCTTCCACATACAGTAGTGTTAAGAACTTGAATAACTTCTTTATGAAACCACTTGGTCTCTCGAGCCAAGGATAGGAAGCATTTAATCATTCAAATGTCTTACTTTCACTCACTTTCATCTAGATCTACGAGTTCTTCTTCTTCCTCCTCTTCTTCCAATTTTAAGCTCAAAGAAAAGATTAGTTTCTCTGATTTGCAGCAATCAATTGACGACTGAAAAATTCCGAAACATCCCCAGTCAACAATTTACAAGTCTCAAAAATGGAGCTTGACAAGTGATTATCATATATCTACCATTGAGCAAACTATTCCTCTAGAATCAGACCATGAGGAAATCAAACTTCTCAATATCAAATCTATTGAAAAATATAGGAAGAAATATAATTACATCCATTTTGGTTTAGTACAAATAGCCGCTAAGCCTTTATCCAGAGAAGGACTGGACACATTACTCCTACTCTGTCTTAGAGATTCTAGATTCCTAGAATTCAATGATTTGTTGCTAGGAATGGTGGAAACCAGTCTTTGCAATGGACCAATTTATTTCGACTGTTTCCCTATCTTCACAGTCTCCCTTAAGGATAGAAATATTTTAGATGCCTTGACCCTAAATGTTAAGACTTCTAAGAATAAGGCTGGCTCTCTTCCAGTAGCAATTATTTACAGAATCCAATATAAGGCAATGAGTTCTGCCTTTAACACTGGAGCTATGAGAACTACTCACAAAGGTGAAACAATTCTCTTCCAGACAGACCTGCAAAGGTCTCATCTGTCTATCCCAAGACCAATCTCTTGGAATCAGGTTTCCCTCCCGGAAAACTGGCTTCTGTAGGATGTCACTCCTGCTCAAAAGCCACAAACACGACGATTTCCCAGATCCAACAACTCCCTTCCGGATCTGTGCTAGTTTCCTTTCTAAGGTCCCTTAGCCAAAGAGTAAGTTCCTCTGCCTCTTTGCAGTCTGAAATTCCACCGATTCATTCTGCTAGACATTCAGTGTCTTCATATCCTACTAGAATCGAGACAGTAGACTTCGAATCTAGAGTTCCACAAGCTAGGTATAAGCTAGAAAAACCAGAAACAGTTCCCTCTGCCAACACTACCTACAACCGACCAGATTCTCCTACCTATACGTCACTAGGTGCCGAATTAGTAGATGACAACATCGTTGGTGCTTTGGAGATAGAATTTGAAATTGATAAAAAAGGTCTCCAAAAAGAATTTTACTCTCCTGAAAATCTTTTCAAAAGAACTTGGTTTTTAGAAAAATACAAAGGAGAAGAAAGAAAGAAATTCAAAATTTTTTTTATGATAGTCTAAATGTCATTAAACAACAAATTCATTTCTTTGAATGGTTTGAAATTTATGCTGATTATAACTAGATCGATTTTCCTTTTTCAAACTCAATTAATGTTTCAAAAATATGAAAAACCAATACTGACAAAGAAGTTATTTCTGAACTTCCTCCGTCACAAGAATTTTCGACAAGCTATGCTAGCAGCTCCGTTACAGCCTCACCTTTCAAAAAGAGAGCTGACACTGAGCCGATCACTGGCAAAGATATTAAAAATATTTTTGAACAAAATAATTACACTAATAAGTATTTACAAACTCTTGGAGAATACTTGGCTTCAAATTCATCTTCAGCTTCTCTGAAGAAGCCAACAGTAGGAACCTCTACTCCTACAACTCCTTTATTTAACCCGTACAAGATCCCTAGAACCCATACTAGAGAACTTGTTATGCACCGCTCTACAGATTCTCCCAAACTCTCTGAACTACAACAGAGAATAGCGAAAATAGAAAAATCCTTAACAATCCAGGACACTCCAGTCCGACAGACGGAAGATTCTTCTTCTAAGATCGTAGGAGCTCTAGGAGATACCGATTCAGATAATGAATCTGAACAATTTTCACAAATTTCTCTAGAAGACAAGCCTCCTCTAGAAATGGCACCTATTAAGTTTGAATTTTCCAACTGGCGAAAGCCTCAAAAACTCTATTACCCTAGAGTTACACATCCAGATGTAGTCTTAGAAGAAAGACTCAACACCATGCATAATAATTATAATGCTCATAATATCTATGAGTGGAATATCGATGGATGTTCCGAATATAATATTCTTGCCAAATTACAGCAAATGACCATGGTAGCAACTGCTTACAAAACCTCTCACAACTGTTCCGACCAGAGTATTACCCGTGTCTTAGTCGCTGGTTTTACAGGCCAACTTAAGGGATGGTGGGATACCCACTTAAGTACGAGGAAAAACAACAAATTTTCCAAGCCGTGAAATTAGATGAATTAGGACAACCAATCCTAAAGGATGGTGAAACAATTCCTGATTCTATTAACACATTGATTTACACAATCATCAAAACATTCGTAGGCTGGCCAGGTATCTTTAGAGAAAAATCCTCTGAAATACTCAACAACCTCAAGTGCAAAACTCTTTCTGATTTTAGGCGGTATAAGGATTCCTTCTTGAACTAGGATCTACGAAAGACCAGATGGGAATCTCCCTTATTGGAAAGAGAAATTCCTAGATGGTTTGCCTAAGTCCCTTAGAGATTTAGTCAAAGAAGAATTTCAGAATCAATATTCAGGTGATATTGTTCCTTACGATCAAATCACCTATGGCCAGATAGCCAAATTCAACAAGTTGCTCTTAAAATCTGTAGGCAAGAGAAAATGCTTAGGCAACTTGCCAAAGATAGGGCACAAAGACGTAGGGACTTAGGAAGTTTCTGCGAACAATTTGGTCTTCCTTCGTGCGGAAGTAAACCTCATAGGAAGAAAAGTTCAAAACCTGATTCTTCCAATATTAGAAAATACAATTCCAATAGGAAAAGGAAACTTTCCTACAAAAAAAATAAGTCTTCCAAATCCTTTACTAAAGATGGCAAGACTTCTACTTCCACTGGTAAATGTTTCAAGTGTGGAAAGCCAAGCCACATTGCCAAGTTTTGCAAAGTCTCTCAGAAGATCAAGAGCCTACAACTTGACGAACCTACTCTAAACAAAATAGAGAAATTGATTGTTGAATTAAGTGAATCTTCGGATACTACAGATAATGAAATGTCCAACGACGAACAATTTAACAACATCCTAGAAGATGACTTAAATTCATCTACTACATCTTCAGGGGAGTCTAACCAAGATGACCTCCCTCAGATCAATGTTCTCACGAAAGAACAAGATCTTCTCCTTGAAGTAATTGGTGATATTTAAGATCCTGAACTTAAAAAGGATTATTTAGGAAAACTTAAGACGGTCCTTAATAAGCCTTCAACACCCTCTGTTGGAAAATGCATTCTTGTTTATGAAACCTTAACTAACGATTTTGTGTCTTGTTATAGGTTTTGATAATTGACAAACCATCATGGACAAACTACTAAGATTGCTATGGACTTTGTTGTGACTACAAGTCGAGCTTTCAAGAAACCAGAAGTCGATGCATGGTACAAGTTGATGAAGCAAAAAGATTGAAGACTGAAGAAGTCGTCATTCAGTCTTAAATGTATATTGAGTTTAAATGTGTTTGAATTATTTATCGTCTTTAAGAACTTGGCTCAAAGTTTTAAAACGATTTCAAACACTCATTAAATCATTTTTCAAAACAATTGGTTTTACAAAATAACAATTTTGTCAAATAAAATTCGGAGCTGGAAAATTTCCAGAGAAGTGTAGACATCGATGTCTACTATAAAGCAGACATCGATGTCTGCCTATCCGTTGGAGCTTAACGGCTAGTTTTGTTAAACATCGATATAGACATCGATGTTTTGACAAACAGACATAATTTTTGAATGCCCAAAAACCTTGCCTAAGCTTGGGAGAAGCTTGGCAAAACCCCAAACGGAAATATGAGGTTTTGAGGTTATAAATACACCCTCATAAACCTCATTTCAACACAACACTACATCCAAAATCATAAGATTAATTGCTTCAAGTTTTCATATTCAATTGAGCTATTTTTGAGCCATTTCTTGAAGATCAAAGTTGTGTTCTTGAGCTTAAATTTTCTTCACTTCATCTACTCTTGTGATAGTTCTATTTTGAGTGAAAATTGTGTTGTCATACACTTAAGGGAAGTTGTCCCTTGTTGTTGTAAGGAAGAGTGTCTTCCTTGTTGATTCACGAAGCTTGTGGGATTCAAGTGTTCGTGGTTGTTGTGCAAACTTTGTGTGATCAAGAGTTTGTGTTGTAACGGTTTGTTGAGCACTCGTAAGCTTGACAGAGATAGTGAAATACTCAAGTGTGATCTTGAGGAGTGGACTAGCTACAAGTTGTAGTGAACCACTATACATCGTTGCGTACGCTTTCTATTTACATTTCGCAATTTAATTCTCAATATCTTATTTTCGCACTTACACTTTCAATTGTATATCTTGATTGCGAAAATTTTGTAAAGTTCCTTAAAACACTATTCACCCCCCCCTCTAGCGTTGTGCATATATTCCAACAATTGGTATCAGAGCCTAATTCTCTTTAATCCTTAACCGGTTGAGAATAAGATCAATGGCTTCTTCTTCTAGAAATGTATATGCAGGTTTAAGTGAAGGACAGTCCACATCGAGACCTCCTCTCTTTGATGGAACAAACTACACTTACTGGAAGGAACGTATGAGAATATATGTACGAGCCACTGATTTCAAACTGTGGCAAATCATTGAAAAAGGTGAATAAATCATCACCAAAATGGAAGGTGCACTAATGGTGCCAAAACCAGAGAGTGAATACTCAAATGAAGATATTAGAAAAATCGAAGCTTACGCCAGGGCTATAAACATGCTATATTGCGCAGTCAATCCAGATGACTACCGAAAAATTTTGAGGTGCAAAACTGCAAAGGAAATGTGGGATAAACTGGAGATAACATACGAAGGTACATCCCAAGTCCGAAAGGCAAAAATTGATCTTCTAACCTATGAGTATGAACTTTTCAGGATGATAGAAGATGAAAATATTGAGAAAACCTTTGAACGGTTTTCAAATATTATCAACGATCTAGATGCACTTGGAAAAGTATTTTCCGAGGAAGAGATTGTAAGAAAAATACTCTGAAGCCTTAAACTGGAGTGGCAATCAAAGGTAGATGCAATCCAAGAAGCTACCGCCTCCACGACAGTAACTATGATGGGTTAAGAGGTAATCTAATTACTTATGAAACTACTCACCTAAATAAATCTATTGTCTCTGGTGAGGAAAAGAAAAAGAAGAGCTTGGCTCTTAAATCATCGACCTCAAAAGTGGAAACCAAGGAGTCCAAGGACTCTAGCAGTGACGATGAAGAGTATGGAATGGTAATCAAAAAATTCCATAAATTCATGAGAAGAGAGCAAAGGAATAAAAAGCAAAAACCTCCAACATGCTTCGGATGTGGAGAAATTGGGCACATCAAACCCAACTGCCCAAATGCAAAAACAGAGAAGAAAAAGCCTCACAACAAACAAAGGGCTTTTATGTCTTGGGAGGAAGATGATTCCGGCAATGAATCAAGCGATGAAGATGAAGTCGCAAATCTATGTCTCATGGCCATGGAGGATACTCCACAAACGAGTAATGAGGTTAGCACAACTATTTTCGAAACTTCTCATTCTTTTGAAGAACTTCAAAAAGCCTTTGAAGAATTATATGACAAATTTGTAGGTATAAATAATAAAAATAAGTCTTTGAGAAAGGATCTTGTCGACATAGAAAAGAAGTTAGAAAATTTGTCCAAAGAAAATTGACAATTAAAAGAAGAAATAAGTTCTTTGGAAAAAGAAGTGCGGATAGACCTACTAGTCCAAATAGCTCTTGTAGTAATTGTAAATCCCTTAAAATACAAGTAGAGAAATTAGAGGCTACAATACATAAATTCAATAAGCCTCAAAAGGATTTAAATTTACTCATTGATCATGTACACGTAGCTAAACAAGGAATCGGGTTCAATAATACGAGCAAGGTAGAAAAACAACCTAGTAAGAAAAATACTAGAAATAGACCACCTAGAAAGAAGACTACTAGGCCAAATAATTATGAAACTAGAAAACCTAGTAACGACTACCGTTGGAAAAACGGAATAGATCAAACTAGGCAACATTTTCATAAACCTAGTACTAGTTATAATTTTCACAAACCTAGTACTCATCATGCTCCTACATATATGTGGAACCCAAATGTAGTATGTCACTACTGTAACAAAGTAGGACACATTGCACCAGTGTATTACACTAAATATAGACATTTTTCTATAAATCACACACACAATTTTGCCACTAACCCGAAAGGACCCAAAAGCACTTGGGTACCTAAAAACTGTCATTAAATTGACTGCAGGTGTGCTTGAAGGCATCAAGTGTACTGTGGTACCTTGATAGCGGATGCTCCAAGCACATGACCGGAGATGCATCCAAATTCACAAACATCAAACCAACAAAAGGAGGAAATGTCATTTTCGGTGACAACAACAAAGGGAAGATTATTGGCATTGGTTCGGTAGGCAAAACCCTTCTTCTTCTATTGATGATGTTTTATTAGTCAAAGGTCTCAAACATAATCTCTTGAGCATAAGTCAATTATGTGACAAAGGAAATCGGGTGACCTTCAATTCAAAATATTGCACTGTAGAAAGCCTTAATAACAATGAGGTAATTCTACAAGGTGATAGAATTGATAATATTTATATGGTTGACTTAGAAAATACTTCTTCCAAAATTGCTAAGTGTCTCATGAGTAAGGAGGAAGATACTTGGTTGTGGCATCGTAGAATAGCTCACATTAACATGAATCATTTGAATAAATTGATTTCTAAAGACTTAGTAATTGGTATTCCAAAAATTAAGTTTGAAAAGGATTCTATTTGTGATGCATGTCAAAAAGGAAAACAAGTAAGGTTGTCTTTTAAGTCTAAGAATGTGGTATCTACGACTAGACCCTTACAACTTTTACACATGGATCTCATCGGACCTTCTAGGACGAAGAGTTTTGGTGGTAACTATTACGTCTTTGTAATTGTTGATGACTATTCTAGATTCACATGGACCTTATTTCTTTCTCATAAAAATGAGGCCTTTAATGTCTTTAGAAAATTTGCGAAAAAGGTTCAAAATGAAATGAATTGCAACATTGTTGCAATTAGAAGCGATCATGGGGGAGAGTTCGAAAAAGACGAATTTGATGTCTTTTGCGATGAACTCGGAATTGATCATAATTTCTCAGCCCCACGCACACCACAACAAAATGGAGTGGTGGACGTAAGAATAGATCTCTTGAAGAGATGGCTAGAACTATGATCAATGAGGCGAAAATTCCTTAGTATTTTTGGGCTGATGCCATAAGTACTGCTAGTTATGTCTTAAATCGCGCAGTAATTAGGCCAATACTTATGAAAACCCCTTATGAATTGTATAAAGGTAGAAAACCTAATCTTTCCCACCTTCGCGTATTTGGTTGTAAATATTTTGTACACAATAATGGGAAGGACAATTTAGGAAAGTTCGATGCTAAATCGGACGAAGGCATATTCCTCGGTTATTCGTTGCGTAGTAAAGCATATAGGATCTTTAATAAACGCACTTTAACTATTGAGGAATCACCATACGTGGTCTTTGCCGAACGATTGCCGAGAAAGGATTTTTGTGATGATCTTGCAGATTCATTGGAATCCGTCTTGACGATGAAGGTCCAAGCCATACAAAAACAGATGATGGTGAAAGACCTCAAGAGGATCAAAATAATGAGCAAGACGAACTTCCTAACGAGTGGAGAACTTCCAGATATCATCCAATTGACAAGGTAATAGGAGATATCAACCAAGGGGTAAGTACTCGAAATACTCTTAGGAACACAATCACACACATGGATTTTGTTTCTCAAATTGAACCAAAAACCATTTCTGACGCAATTAATGATGAACATTGGACTTTGGCAATGCAAGAGGAGCTTAACCAATTCAAACGAAATGACGTTTGGGAGTTGGTGCCAAAACCTAATGACCATACAATAATTGGTACGAAATGTGTTTTTCGAAATAAACTAGATGAAAACGGTATAATCACTAGAAACAAAGCTAGGTTAGTAGCCAAAGGCTACAATCAAGAAGAGGGAATTGATTATGAAGAAACGTATGCACCTGTCGCACGACTAGAAGCTATTCGTTTACTTCTTGCATTTGCTTCCTCTATGAATTTTAAGTTGTATCAAATGGATGTTAAGAGTGCATTCCTTAATGGTGTTATCCAAGAGGAAGTATACGTCAACCAACCACCATGGTTTGAAAACTTTGAGTTTCCAAATCACGTATTTAAACTCAAGAAAGCTCTTTACGGTCTTAAACAAGCTCCACGAGCTTGGTACGAGAGATTGAGTAAATTCCTTTTGGAAAATGGATTCCAAAGAGGAAAGGTCGACACCACTCTGTTTATAATGAACAAAAACAAAAACATCCTTTTAGTTCAAATTTATGTAGACGACATTATATTTGGTGCTACTAATGAGTCCTTGTGCAAGGAATTTTCTAAGCTCATGACAGAGGAGTTTGAAATGTCTTTGATGGGTGAGCTCAACTTCTTCTTGGGCTTACAAGTAAAGCAAATGAAAGAGGGAACTTTCATCTGCCAATCAAAGTACTGCAAGGAATTGCTCAAGCGATTTGAAATGATCGACGCCAAAGCAATGCCTACTCCCATGAGCACTTCGGGAACCTTGGACAAAGACGAAAAAGGTAAAGAAGTAGATGCCAAGAAATACAGAGGTATGATCGGATCTCTACTTTACCTTACAGCTAGTCATCCTGATATAATTTTTAGTGTATGCTTGTGTGCAAGGTATCAATCTTGTCCGAAAGACTCGCATTTAACCGCAGTCAAACGGATAATGAAATACCACATCGGCACAATGAACGTGGGACTTTGGTATCCCAAGGGTTCATCCTGCCACCTTATTGGCTATTCCGACTCGACTTTGCAGGCTGCAAATTGGATAGGAAAAGCACTAGTGGCACTTGCCACATACTTGGTAGTTCATTAGTTTCTTGGTTTATCAAGAAACAAGTCAGTGTTGCTTTGTCCACCACGGAAGCGAAATATGTAGCCGCTGGAAGTTGTTGCGCTCAAATCCTGTGGATGAAACAACAACTTGTGGATTACGGCCTATGTCTTGACCACATTCCAATTAGATGTGACAATACTAGTGCCATTTGTCTCACGAAGAATCCCGTTCTTCACTCGAGAACAAAGCACATTGAAATCAGGCATCATTTCATAAGAGATCATGTTCTCAAAGGGGATGTCGAGATTGAGTTCATTGAAACTCGAAATCAATTAGCACACATATTTACTAAACCCTTAGAGAAAGAGTCATTCTTTAGAATTCGAAGCGGCTTGGAATTCTTGACTCAGCATTGATCTAATTATTTGCATAATTATTTATATTTTTGAACATCACTAACTTGAGCGTCGGAGACGTTTTCATTTTGTTTGCAGGTTTCCCCATCATTTTGATGAGTCTTTAAGCAAGGGGGAACAAGTTAAATTGAGTTTTAAACTCAAACAAACAATTTTTTAAGTTATAATGATCAATAATCGATTGTCATATATTAACAATCGATTATCACACCTTACTGGAATGTTTACAAATTCCAGAGACTTAAACAATCGATTATAATTACCAAATAATCGATTATTTAAGTCAATAATCGATTGTCTCAATTCAACAATCGATTGTCATACTTCACTGGAACGCGAGAAATTTCCAGAATATCCAAACAATCGATTGTCACTAAATTGGCATCAAACAATCGATTGTCACAAAGACACAATCGATTGTCTGGCCAAACAATCGATTGTCGAAGTCCAACAATTGATTGTTTGATGGGCTGGTTTGAAAAACTAGCCGTTTATAGCCGTTTTCTATCCGTTGAAAGTAAGGGAAATGCCCAAAACACCCCCCAACGGCTCTTTTTCATTCCCTCTCTATAAATAGAGGTTCAACACACATTTTTCATCATCTTTCAACCTCTTAAACACACAAGACACTCCTCTCTTGAGATTACTTCAATCAAGTTTAAGTTTTTCAGTTCTTCTCCTAATTCTTCATCCAAAAATGGCTTCTTCAAGCAATCCACCACCCAAAAATGCAATCAAATACAAGGACGGATCCTATCTTTGGTTTTCTTCTCGGATCGAACTTCAAAAGTTCCAAGAACACTTTGAGAGAAGAGAAATCCTTCCCCCACGATATATAAAATCTTTATATTTTGAATCAAAAGGATTTCTTACACTGTATCATGCCATTACTTCTGGAAATCTTCTTGGCCTTATCAACAATCGCCAAGAGTTTATCAACGAAGATCTCATTCGAGCATTCTACTCAAACCTTCATCAAATTGACGGAAATCTCAATTCCTCTGTCAATGGAACATAAATTTTTCTGTCGGAAGAAATTTTCTCAGGAATTACTGGCCTTCCAACCAACGGCGCAGATATTCATCTTTACGCCGGAATCGAAGGCTCATATTTTAATGAGGCGGCTTTCTTAGAAGAAATTGGAGTTGGTGGACAATTGGTCCGAACAACAAATCACCGTCCCACAATTACAAACATGCATGAGGAGTATCATCTACTCTTTTACATCATCACAAGAATTCTTAAGCCGAGAAAATTTTCTCACACAACTCTCTCGGCGGAAGATGTCAAAATCATGCATGCCATCACTCATGAGGCAGAAATAAATTGGACTCGATTTGTCATGATTCATTTATTTGAGTCCATTCGTGACGGGGAACCACTTCCCTACGCCTTCATCATCATGAACATTCTTAAATATCATGATGTTGTTGTAACTGTAGGCCCTATGACAAAAGCTACAAAACATTGGTCGGTGACGGACTCTTATTTCAAAAGGGGCACGGAACGTTGCCCACAAAGAGTCCAAGTTCCTCCACAAGTGCCTCCACCAACTGCTCCTCAAGGCTCTTCTTCTTCTTCTCCTGTGACTCTTGAGTCACTCGACATTAGGCTTGACCGCATTGAAAAGAAGGTCGATACCTTCGATGCCGACTTTCGAGCTTTTCTTAGACGTGCTAATGTATCTATATCACGTCAAAATATTGTTTATGAAATCTCAAGTGAAGAAGATGATAATTCCGAGGATAAATCTTAAGTCTTCTTTTATGTATTCTTTAAATTTCCTTATATGAATTATGCATTGTACTAATTTAAGTTTCCTTAATGAAAATATTTTTCTCATTATTATCTGTGATATCTTTTTGCTAATGCCAAAAGGGGAAAGATATTAGACATTACTATGCGAAAGATATGTAGGGGGAAGCATAAAGATATGCATATATTAAGGGGGAAGCATAAATTTAGGGGGAATTAATCAATTTTCCTTAAGAAGAAGATTTTTTTTGTGCGTTCAATTTTTTTTTAACAATTGGTATCAAGATTTTGTTTAATTGATATCAAGATTTTTATTTAACAATTGATATAAAAAATTTTCATCTTTTAATTGGTATCAAGTATAAAATCTTTTTGCAGCATGAATGCATATCCCATCTTGGTTTGTCATTATCAAAAAGGAAAAAATTATTGGAAACGCATTCATATTGATGAAACCTTAACTAATGACTTTGCGTCTTGTTGTAGGTTTTGATAATCAACAAACCATTATTGATGAGATGACGAGATTGCTATGAATATTGTTGTGATTACAAGTCAAGCTCTCAAGATGCTAGAAATGCAAATCAATAAATGGAGCAAGTTGATAAAAGCAAAAAGATTGAAGACCGAAGACGTTGTCTTTAGTCGTAATTTAGTTTTGAGTTTTAATGTTATCTTGAATCAACTCTCGTTTTTAAGAACTTGACTCAAAGTCTAAAAATGTTTTCAAAATAACCATTGAAACCTTTTTAAAACATGTATTTTTACAATTTATAATCAAATCGATGTTGGAACCGGACTAACAATCGATTGTCTAGTGTAGACAATCGATTGTTACCAAGCACTGGCCAACAATCGATTGTCAGTGCTTGACAATCGATTGTTGCAATTCCAGTGAGCTCCAACAATCGATTGTCAAAGTGTGACATTCGATTGTCAGGGTTCCAGAGACTTAAACAATCGATTGTCAAGCTGAAACAATCGATTGTTGAAGTTACCGTTGGGCTACAACGGCTAGTTTTTGCTAATAATCGATTGTATAAAGTTAACAATCGATTGTTGGCAACGGACATAAGATGTTTTGTCCCTAAACTCTTGTTTAATTGAATAAGAGTGTAGCCCACTATTCCCAACGGACATATGAGATTTTGGGGTTATAAATAGACCCTCTTAAACCTCATTTAAACACAACACATTATCCAAAATCAAGAGAGTAATTGCTTCAAGTTTTCATATTCAATTAAACTATTTTTGAGCCATTTCTTGAAGATCAAAGTTGTGTTCA
>MCJB01048077.1:0-50388 GCA_002018475.1 Nicotiana obtusifolia
AGTTTTTTAATTCTAAGTTTTAACTTTGAAACATACTAAATATTTATTTACAAAGTTAAATAAAAGACAAATTAAAAAAAAATAGAAAACCGGTCCGTGACCGGACCGGACCAATAGCCACTCATAGAGTACAATAATAATACAACACCTGTCTAGAATACAAGTTAGACAGGAGAATATAAATAACTCTGATGGAGACTCTGTATGATGTAGATCGTAACATGGAATGCAGCTCACCATAAAGTCCCTGCAACAGCCACGCCTTTGTGCCCAAAGACCACCAAACATATATATGAACCTGCATAATAAGTGCAGCAAGTGTAGCATGAGTACGTAAATCAACGCGTACCTAGTAAGTATCTAGCTAACCTGGAGAAGTAGTGACGAGGGGTCGACATCGACACTTACTAGTGGTCTAATAAATTAAATACGGTAGGAAGTAAACAAATTATACGGTAGGGAAATAAACAGTATAAACAAATATAGGTACGTGGTATGATCCTCCTCCGAAAAGTAAACGCAAGCCCTCAATTATCGGTCACTTCCTCAACCGGGGTATATATGAAAATAGTTCCCACCAGATAGATCGTCACGACTCAAATCAAGAAAACTTACGGATAAGATGTCTTCTTGCCAAATATTACGCACGACGCTGTCGAGGCGAATGACCTGATCCTATAAGAGTATTTATAGAAATGCCGAAGCATACAGCCTAATCCCACAATAACGTGTACATTGCCGAGGGTTAAACAGCACGAACCATAGATGCATCTATTATACTACCGAGGCGAACGTTCCGCTCCCATGACAATATGATACTTTAACGGGTCCTTGACCCCACTCACGAAGATACGTGTGAGTTGTGAAATGTAAAGAAGCTTTTCAATGAAAATGCACAATGCACGAGAATTTCGTAAGGGAAAATACAATTATTCCGCGATTAATCAAGTAGCTGGCGAGTCTATTACTCTACGCAAGCCTAGTCTCAGGTTGCAACGCGAAATAGGGGAATTATACAGGCAAGGATAACTCAAATAATACAATTAAAGCATGGCATGAACCTAAGTATACCAAGACATTATCAGTAACTCTAGCATAGGCGCGGACACTCGTCACCTCATACGTGCATAGCTCCCACAACATGTAGCACATAAGAATATAACACCTACGGGGTAAATTACCCCCTCGCAGGATTAGACAAGAGACTTACCTCACTCCGAAGTTCAGCAACCGGCTCCAACGCCACTCTAACACCTCAAACCGATGCATGTCGCTCCAAAACTAGTCAAACAATGTGCAAACCAATAAACATATACTCTAATACTCATAATAGATTAATTTATAACAATTTCCAACTCTGCTCGAAAAGTCTATAAAGTCAACCCTCGGGCCCTACGTGCCCGTATTTCGAAAAAATTTTAAGATAAACTTTACCCATGACATTACGAACTCAAATATATGATTTATTCCCAATTCTGTCCAATTTCATGGTCAAAATCCAAAAATACCAATGGTTTCTTTCAAAATCCTATAATTTTCATAAATTTTCACGTATAAATCCGTATATAACTCATGTATTTAACTCACAATAGATGGGAATAGCTTACCTCACAATGGATGACAACAATCTCCTCTTCAAGAACCGCAAAAGTCGCCCAACCAAGTGAAAAATAAGAGAAGAAGAGACAAATCACGTTCTTAAAACAGTTCTTGCCAGCGATATTTTCGCACCTGCAGAACAGTAACCGCACCTGTGGCGTCGCTTGCATGACCAGAACTCCGCTTCTACGGAGAAGCACCAGAGCGCTCTCTTCGCACCTGCGGAAAAGGCCCTTCTCCTGCGACATCGGGGGTGCAACAAGCTCCCTCACTTCTACGCTCCAAGAAGCCACACCTGTGCTATCGTAAGTGTGGTCCAAACGTCGCTTCTGAGAACCTTCCCCACGCACCCCTCTCCTGCTTTTGTGTTGAGAAGTCCTCTTCAGCGGCTTTGCACCTGCGCTCAAATTTTCGCAGGTGCGGTCGCACCAGCAATTGGCAAAAACCAGCAATTTCCTCAATTTTAAATTTCAATTCATCTTCAATCCGTTTCAAACTCGAGGCCCCAGGTACCCCATCCAAACATACCAACACATCCCAAAACACGATACGAGCAAAGTCGAAGCTTCAAATCACGTCGAACATCATCAAAATTATGAACTGACGGTCAAAACCTTTCTTTCAACTTTCCAGCCTTCACACTTCACCGAACGCGTCCAAATTACACTTAAACATCACGGAATGATGCCAAATTTTGTGTGCAAGTCACAAATCACGATATGAACCTATTTCAAGGCTCGAAACCTCAAACAGACATCAATAACATCAAAATCCACCTCAAACCAGACTTATGAAATTCTAAACCTTCAAAATGCCAACTTTCCATAATAAGCGCCAAAATGCTCCTGGACCACCAGATACTCAACCCGAACACACCCCCAAGTCCGAAATTATCATAGAACCTGTTGGAACCTTCAAATCCCAATTCTGAGGTCATTTACTCAAAAGTCAAACCTTAGTCAACTCTTCCAACTTAAAACTTCCGAATTTAGAATTTTCCTTCCGAAACCACTCCGAACTTCTCGTAATTCAATTCCGATCACGCGTACAAGTCAAAAAACATGTACTGAAGCTACTCGAGGTCTCAAACTGTCGAACGACGCGCTAGAGCTCAAAACAACCGGTTGGGTCGTTACACTACCATCTTTGCTGAACATTCGTCCAAAAGGGAACTGATCGAGGCCGCTACCATGTTCTGGGACGAAAAATAGTTGACTTTCGATTTGGAAATATCGAAATGACTCCTCGCCTGGAAGAAATAGGGGATTTCGCCAAGTTACCATGGGATAGTCGGGGACTACTAGTGCCAGAAAATCGCACTCCATGAGGCTTTCTGAAAATGTTGGGTTTTAAGAAGAACGATGAACTACTCTGTCTAAAGAAATCATACATCCCTTTTGAGTTTCTCTACGAGCGTTATGGGCATAGAAAATCATATCGCCGTCATCATGATGAACTAGCCATTACCTCTTTGGGATGGGTGCACCGCCACGTTTATGTTTTCATTGTCTGCTTCTTGCAATTGTTGATCTTTCCGATGCAAGAAGGAAGGATTCATGCTCGCTTAGCCATGGTCGCCAGGACCTTAATGGATGGCATCAAAGGACAAACTTACACTATCATCCCCATAATCTTAGCTGAGATGTACCATGATCTAGATCGGTGCAAGCATGGGTTCGGACACTTTGAGGGTTGTAATCTATTGCTACAAGTTTGGCTACTGGAACACTTTCAGAAGGGAGAGTATCGTCAAGAGATTCTGTGAAGGACACTGAATGACTACATAGCCAACCATCACCCAAAGAAAATGATGTTCATTCCAGACAGGTTTGCAAAGCCTAGAAATATTGTAGGTTGGGTGCGTTTCTTCAGGGTAATAAGGCAAGATGGAAGAAAACAAGTCATACCTCGGGTTTCGAACATGGTTCAGTACAAGACAGATTTGAAAGGAGATGTCATTTCATTCAAGTTCGAAGCGCAACACATGTGGAACCAAAAGATCATCGTGGAAGGAGGAACTATTGAGCCAGACAGGTATCACGCCAGCCATATGTACTACTATCTATCATGGTTAGAAGATGACATAGCTGGGGACATCAAACCAGGAGTCAATCTGAAGGATAGGATCATAGATGAAGTGGATGACGCACAGGTGAAGTACAGGAGCTACGCAAAAGGGTGTTCGAGTCCGAAGCTAAGCATCTGGAACAACACAAAGTGAACATGGAGGCGAAAAGAGAATGGAAAGAGATTGCCACTAAGTCGACTGAAAGGTTAGAATACTTGGAGCAAGGACTGATGGAGCTAAAAGGGAAGATAAGAAAGAGACTTTGGGATTAACAAGGCATGGACAACGATGAAGAAGGAAAGCTGGCAAAGGCTTACTTATTACTGGACATGCGCGATCTGGGAAACATGATTGATGGGGTCAAGAGAGCCAAGCATGGAGAAGGTCCTCCAGGGACCAAGTAGATTAGGAGAGATATTCTTTACTTCTTTAGATTAGATTTCTATATAATAAGGCCTAATGCCATTAGTGATTTTATTATTATTATTATTGTCGATTCAGTAAAAGATTGTTTTGGTTTATTTTTGCACTAATAAAATGAAGCAAACGTTGGCATCAATTTTCTCCAAGTTTATGTGTTGCTTAGGCCTACCTCAGGAACAATGAGGTCCCCAAATTAGGACGCGAATTATTACATGACTTTTGTGAAACATGTTTAAATATTGCAAAGACTCTTTTACTTTGATTTACTGACTTAGTTACCTTTTGTTTTTATTTCTTTTATTTATTCCCATTCCCAAAGGTTGGTTCATGCATACTGGCATCATCAGCATACCACATTAGATCCAGAGGTCCTTCACCTCCTCCTCCACCTAGCGACCCGAAAAGCAAAGTCAAGGGCAAAGGGAAGATGGATGATTTAAGTGGTATCCGGAAAGATAATGCTACTGCGGCAAAAACTGTTGAAACTTCAGATGGTAGAAGCACTCCAGGACAGAATGAGTTGGTCTTCCATTTGGAGCAGAAAATCCTGGAGCTACAGCGTGAGCTTGAACAAATCTGAAATCTGGCAACTTTCCCTTACTCTCAATGTCCCCGACATCAACCAGCAAAAACCAACCACTCAAAACCAAACACCACCACAAAATACACAAAACCAGAATCCACCACCCATAGCTCCGAATCCTCCCGCACTGCACCAGTATAATAATCCGGCTCCTCCCCAAAACCTTAACCCACCACCAGTGCAAACCCCTCAACAACACCACCATCATCCAACTCAATACCCGCAAACCACTACTTATCACACTCTCCAAAATGCACCATAACCTACTTTCGATCACCCAAAACTCAACCAACAATCACCCATATACCCAAGTTCCAGGAACTCATCAAAGCAATCCGATATATATGGAAAACTTACCCTATACCCCGCAGCAAACCCTATACATACCTGAGCCAACTGAGAAGGACCTGCTCATTCGAAACATCGCAGAGGAACTCAAGAAACTAACAGGAAGAGTCCAGAGTGTTGAAGATGGGAAAGGCGTTGAGGGTTTAAACTATGAAGATTTGTCTATTCAGCTAGATGTAGAACTGCCGGAAGGTTACATACCTCCCAAGTTTGAGATATTCGATGGCACTGGTGATCTGAAGGTGCATCTGAGAACCTACGGTGACAAGCTCGTACGAGTGGGTAAGAATGAGCAAATCCGTATAAAACTGTTCAAGCAAAGCCTTACAGAAGATGCTTTGTCTTGGTATATCAGTCAAAACCCAAAGAAGTGGGCAAATTGGGTAATTATGGCATCAGATTTTATGGACAGATTCAGGTTCAATACAGAGAATGCGCCAGACATTTTCTATATTCAAAACCTCAAGAAGAATCTGACAGAAAACTTCCACGAGTATGCTACTCATTGGAGATCAGAGGTCGGAAAGGTAAGGCTAGCACTTGAAGAAGAACAAATGAACTAGTTCTTTGTTAGAGCTCAAGATTCGCAATATTATGAACGGTTGATGGTTATCGAGAATCACAAGTTCTCAGACATCATAAAGTTTGGAGAGAGGATAGAAGAAAGAATCAAGAGTGGGATAGTGACTAATTTTGAGGCGCTGCAAGCTATAAATAAAGCCTTGCAATCAGGAGGTATCTCAAAGAAGAAAGAAGTGGGTGTTGTGATGGTATCCCAGGGCCCTAAGTCTCCCCTTACATACCAAATACCTCCACCCACATACCAACCCTCACCCCCAAATTACCAATACCCCGCCACTACCTACTATACCTATAACACTCAACCTGCCTATTACCATTCACCTCCACCCGCCCGCCAAAAAACCCAAAGCCACGCCCAAACTTCAACTGCAGAACTCCCAGACAATACACCCTAATTGCTGCCCCCATAGCCCAACCGTATGAGAGACTGAAGGTCGCTGGTTACGTCACCCCTATTCCTGCTGTTGCTATCGAGAACCCTTCCCAGTGGATCAATCCCAACAAACTTGTGCCTATCATTCAGGCATGAAGGGTCATACCATTATGGAGTGCTACAAGTTAAAATACAAGATTCAGACACTGATCAACACTAAGGTTATATAAGCAAAGGAAGCCGCACCGAATGTCCATAATAACTACTCCCGGATCATAATGGTGAGGGAGTGAACATGATAGCAACTGATGAGGAATAGGATCAGGAAGGGTCCATTAGGCTCATTCGAGAGGGATATACTCATAAAACATCTCCAGTCACCCCTCACGCCAATTGTGGTACTAACCCAGGCACCATTTGAGGTCGATGTAGCTACATCTTTCACTGTAATGGTAGCTCCCGCACCATCTTACAAGTTTGATGTCGTCTCATGGGATTATGTTGCGGAAGCGAGAAGAAAGGGAAAATCCAAGATGGAAGAGACAAGTGCCGCCCAAGGTATGACTAGAACTGGCAGAGTTTACACACCTGAGAATCTGGGAGGAACGAGCAAAGAAGCCCCATCTAAGCTGCCTGTTGTTGAGATGGGCAGTGACGATCTTTGGAGGAAGATACAAGCAAGGGACTACTCTGTTGTTGACCACCTGAACAAGACTCCTGCCAAGATATCCATTTTATCACTCTTGCAAAATTCAGACGCACACAAGAATGCCTTGATGAAAGTGTTAAGTGAAGCTTATGTACCCGCCGGCATCAGTAGTGGAGAGATGGCTAACATGGTTAGACAGGTACTGGAGAGTCACAAAACTACTTTCTATGAGGATGAGTTACCACCAGAAGGGTTGAGTCACAACAAAGAATTACACATCACAGTGCAATTTGAGGACAAGTTCATTGCCAGGGTTCTGATAGATAGAGGTTCGATGTAACGACCCGACTTGCCGTTTTAAGAATTTATGCCTCGCTCAGCGACTTAAGAGCTCGAGCAGCTTTGTAATGTGTATTGTAACTTGTTTGTGTGGTTGAGTTTGGTTTTCGGACGATTCGGGATCAAATTGAAAGATCAATTCTTATTTTAGAAGCTAAAAATAAAAAAGAGTTGATCGGAGTTGGATTTTTGAGCACACGACTCCGGAATGGAAATTTGATGATGTAAATAGCTTCGTATGGTGATTTCGGACTTAGGCGTATGTCCGGATATGAATTTGGAAGTCCGTAGGACAATTCGACGCATATTGGCGAAAGTGGGAAATACGGTCGCATTTCTACAATGCGAGCCGCATATCTCAAACTGAGATCGCAGTCGAGATAGATTTCTGGGCAAAGATCGACTTCAGAAATGTGGTCTCATATGTGGTCGCATTTCTATAATGCGAGCCGCATATCTCACACTGAGATCGCAGACCAAGACAGATTTCTGGGCAAGATCAACGTCAAAAATGCGGTCTCATATGCGGTCGCATTTCTACAATGCGGACCGCAAACCATACCGCACACTGAATGCGGTGAAGGCTAGGGTTACAATATGTGATGTCCATATCAAATATGCAGACCGCATATCTGATATGCGACTGAAATGCGGTCGCATTTTAAATTTGAAAGGGGCGTTTTTGTCCCGATTTTTGACCCTTTATAAATAGAAACCAGTAACCATTGGCTATGTAAAACCCACTTTCGTTACCATCTAAGAAACATCTCCAAAACGCCCTAAATCACAGCAAATCAGCCTCGAAAATATGTCCAAATGAGACTTGCTTGGACAGATTCGTAAAATAGGGGTTTCGGTCATTTTTACATATTTGGAGCTATAGAACTCGGATTGAAGCGAATTTTGAGGCGGCTTTCGGGAGATTTTCAAGGGAAACATCAGGTTAAGTGTTCTTAACTCAACTTTGGTCAAATTACCCCAGTATATTGCTATTTTTAGTATTTAATTGGTGATTTAAGTTGGAGAAATTGTGAAAAAAATCCTTAAGTTTAGGTTTAAGATTTGGAGGTCGAACCGATGTCGGGATTCAATAATTTTTGTATGGTTGAATTCGTTGGGAGATAAGGAACCCGTTGATGTGAAAATTTCTAAGCTTCGAGAAGTGGCCCCGGGGCTCGAGTTTTGCTAATTTCGGAATTTCTTGGTATTTTTCGATTGTTTTCCCTTGGACTTTGTCCCCTCAGCATATTGTGATGTATTCGTTCTGATTTTGGGTAGATTCGACATGCGTGGAGGCCAATTCGAGGGGCAAAGGCGTCGCGGGCTAGGGATTTAGCCGGTTCGAAGTGAGTAGTGATTGTAAATGATGTTCTGAGGGTTTGAAACCCTGGACTGTACATCGTAGTGCTATATTGAGGTGAGACACGCGCTCGATGATGAACGTGGGGTCGTTTACACTTGGGGATTGTGACTTGGTCCGTCCCGATTGATGATTTTACCACGTATTTGACTGAAACTTATTTGTTATCATCATGATTTGGGTTATCATCATGATTTGAACCCTTCGGGGATTTTTATCACTGTTTCCTCACTATTTTGACTTATTACTCGAACTCAGTCATGCTGTTTTCCACTATTTTACAACTCAGTCACTTTTCCTCAGTTTTGAGACTTAAATAATATTTTAATGATGTTTTTGTGCTGAGAACTACTGCTTTACTATGCCCGAGGGGCTTGTGATGATTTTCTGACTGAGTGCGGCCGAGGGCCATATGTGAGGATATATTGAGTGATACGAGGCCGAAGGCCTGAGATACTTTTTATGCCACGAGGTGGCTTGTGACTGATATGAGGCCGAGGGCCTAAGATACTTCATATACGCCACGAGGTGGCTTGACTGATATGAGGCCGAGGGCCTAGTTTTGATGCCATGAGGTGGCTTGATATTGTGCTTGGGCCGTAAGGGGCCCCTCCTGGAGTCTGTACACCCCTAGTGAGCGCAGGTACCCATTATGATGTGAGATATAGCCCGAGGGGCTGATATTGTACTAGGTGATAGCCCCAGGGGCTGATACTGTTCCATGTGATAGCCGAGGGGCTGGTATTGTTCTGAGATTTGAGCCTGAGGGGCTGGTACTGTTCTGCGATATTTCCCCAGGGGCAGAATTGTTGATAAGGAGATTTTACTTGATTTCTCATTAATTTACTATTTTCAAATGATGTTTTATTGCTTCCTTATAGAATGTCTTGTGCTTTACGTGTTTTCTTACTTTCAGTCATTATTTATATTTATTACTCATTGGGTCGGAGTACCCACATTACTCCCTACACCATGCGTGCAGATTCAGGCGTTGTTGGTTCTGCTCCTGAGTGCCGACTCCTCCCGTCCAGGCGGTGAGCCGGAGACTACGAGGTAGCTGTTGGCATCCGCAGCCCCGTATCTCCATTATCTTATTGTTTCCATGTTTTTCAAACAGTTGCGCCAGATATTGTATGTAGTGGACTTGTATCAGGATCCATAGTTGCTCATGACTTGTGACACCCCGATTTGGGCGGTGTCGGGATGGTTTCTATTATGGTTAGCTATATTTTCGGGAACCATTGCTACTAAATCATGCTTATATAGTTTTCATGTTAATTAAGTGCTTAAAATGAGATTTTGGTTAAATTGGCTGGCCTTGTCTTCACGAGAGGCGCCATCACGACCGGGTTCGGGGTTAGGGTCATAACAAGTTGGTATCAGAGCCTAGGTTACATAGCTCTCATGAGTCATGAGCTGGTTTAGTAGACCCTCGCGGATTGGTACGGAGACGTCCGTATTTATCCTCGAGAGGCTGCAAAACCTTTTAGGAAAAACTTCATATTCTTGAAATTCTTGTCGTGCGAGCTTGTTGATCCGAGCACTAAACTTCTGTTATCCTATTCTCTCACAGATGGTGAGGACGCGAGCTACCGGATGAGGTGGACGACCACCAGCGCCACCCACTGAGGCCACCAGAGGCCGTGGACGCGGTCGTGGTCGTGGTAGAGGCAGAGCAGCAAGGGCAGCACCTGTTGATCCACCAGTTGCCCTAGCTCAGGATCAGGCTCCAGCAGCACCAGTTCAGGCACCAGCCGTGCCCGTCGTGATTCCGGGTCTTCAGGAGGCCTTGGCTCAGATCTTATCCGTTTGCACTGGCCTGGCTCAGGCAGTTTCAGCCACCACAGCAACAGCTACTTCACAGGCCGGGGGAGGAATCAGACCCCCGCTGCTCGCACATCTGAGCAGGTAGTGCAGGGACTTCAGACGCCGGGGGCACTTCCAGCCCAGCCGGTTGCACCAGCCCAGGAGTTCATGGTACCAGTTATGCCGGATGATGAGCAGTGTCATCTCGAGAAGTTTGGCAGACTCCAGCCTCCGACATTCAGTGGTGCTTAGGGCGAGGATGCCAGGGTTTTCTTCATAAGTGTCAGCGGATTCTCCGTACAGTAGGAATTCTTGAGTCTAGTGGTGTGGCATTTACCACCTTTCAGGTTTTTGGAGCTGCCTTCACTTGGTGGGAGGCGTATGAGAGGCGTAGGCCAGTTGGTGCACCGCCCCTTACTTGGCAGCAGTTCTCCACTCTTTTCTTGGAGAAGTAAGTGCCGCAGTCCCATAGAGAGAAGCTGCGTAGATAGTTCAAGTGGTTGCGACAGGGTATATCACTGTGTCACAGTATGAGTCGAGGTTTTTTGAGTTGGCTCGTCATGCCGTCGGGATGGTTCCGATAGATCGTGAGAGGATCAGGAGATTTGTTGATGGCCTTAACTATCATCTCCGTATTCTTATGACCAGAGAGAGAGTGTTGGGTGCTACGTTCAAGGAGGTGGTTGATATCGCTTGTGAGATTGAGACGGTTCGTCGTCAGGAGCGAGATGAGAGGGAGGCCAAGAGGCCTCGAGGATCGGGCAGTTATAGTGGTACTCCTTCGAGGGGCCAGTTTCAGCATGGTAGAGGTCATTCTTTCAGGCCTGCTCAGTCCACCCATCCAGAGTATCTTGGGGCGTTTTCAGGTCGTGGTTATCATGGGTCGCAACAGGGCCAGTCATCACTCAGCGCCCTTCCAGCTCAGAGTTCAGCTCGTGCTCCGTCAGCCTAGGGTTCTTCTATGCCGAGTGCATCTGCTAGACACTCAGGTGCGATGGGTTCCCTTCAGTCCTCTTCTCCAGCACCAGGGAGCTGTTATGAGTGTGGCGAGATGGGCCACATGTGGAGGTAGTGTACTCATTGTGGTGCTAGTTCATCTCAGCAGAGGGGTCAGCCCTCACTTCTGCTCCAGTTACTTTACCACCCGCCCATCCAGCTAAGGCTGGAGGTCAGGAAGCCAGGGATCTCCCTAGAGGGGGAGGTCGATCAGAAGGTGGCCAGGCTCGTTTCTATGCTATTCCAAGAAGGACAGATGCCATTGCTTCAGATGCTGTCATTACAGGTACTGTTTCAGTCTGCCACAAAGATGCCTCTGTATTATTTGATCCCGGTTCCACCTATTCATATGTGTCCTCATATTTTTCTCATTATTTGGGTGCGCCCCGGGAGTTTCTTGCTTTACCTGTTCATGTGTCTTCCCCGGTGGGCGATACTGTTCTTGTAGACCGTGTGTACCGGTCATGTGTGGTGACTATTGGGGGTCTGAAGACACGAGTGGACCTATTGCTATGGAGCATGGTGGATTTTGATGTCATTTTGGGCATGGATTGGTTATCTCCGTGAGTGCTATTCTAGACTGTCATGCTAAGACAGTCACTTTGGCTATGCCAGGGGTACCTTGGATCGAGTGGCGTGGTGTGACTGATTATGTTCCTAGTAGAGTGTATCGTTCTTGAAGGCCCAGTGTATGGTTGGCAAGCTATTATCGCCGGTTTGTTCAGGGATTCTCATCCATTGCATCGCTCTTGACCAAATTGACTCAGAAGGGTGCTCTATTTGTATGATCGGACGAGTGTGAGGAGAGCTTTTAGAAGCTCAAGAGCGCCTTGACCACAGCTCCTGTATTGGTTTTGCCATCAGCTTCAGGTTCATATACCGTGTATTGTGACGCTTCGAGAGTTGCGATTGGTTGTGTATTGATGCAGGAGGGTAGAGTTATTGCTTATGCTTCTCGTCAGTTGAAGCCCCATGAGAAGCACTACCCCGTTCATGATTTGGAGCTGGCTGCCATAGTTCATGCATTGAAGATTTGGAGGCATTACTTGTATGGCGTATCTTGTTAGGTGTTTACTGATCATCGTAGCCTTCAGCATTTTTTCAAGCAAAAGAATATTAATTTGAGGCAGCGGAGATGGTTGGAGTTGCTCAAGGATTATGATATCACTATATTGTACCATCCGGGAAAGGCCAATGTGGTAGCCGATGCTTTGAGCCGAAAGGCGGTGAGCATGGGGAGTTTGGCATGTATTCCATTTGGGGAGAGACCCCTTGCATTTGATGTTCAGGCCTTGGCCAATCGTCTTGTGAGATTAGATATTTCAGAACCTAGTCGGGTGTTGGCTTGCGTGGTTTCTCGGTCTTCCTTATATGATTGCATCATAGGGCCCCAGTATGACGATCCGCATTTGCTTGTCCTTAGGGACAGATTTAAGCATGATGATGCCAGAGATGTGACCATCGGCATTGATGGAGTGCTGAGGATGCAGAGCCGGATTTGTGTGCCCAATGTGGATGGGCTTCAGGAGTTGATACTGGAGGAGGCTCATAGCTCGCGGTATTCCATTCATCCGGGTGCCGCGAAAATGTATCTGGACTTGAGATAGCAATATTGGTGGAGAAGAATGAAGAAAGATATTGTGGGATTTGTAGCTCGGTGTCTCAACTGTCAGCAGGTATGAGCATCAGAGACCGGGTGGCTTGCTTCAGCAGATGGCTATTCCCGAGTGGAAGTAGGAGCGGATCACTATGGACTTTGTTGTTGAACTTCCACGGACTTTGAAAAAGTTTGATACTATTTGGGTGATTGTGGATCAGCTGACCAACTCCGCGTACTTCATTCCTATGTGTACTACCTATTCATTGGAGCGGTTGGCATGGATTTATATCCGGGAGATTGTTCGGCTGCATGGTATCCCAGTTTCTATCATTTCAGATAGAGGTACTCGTATTACTTTGCAGTTTTGGATAGACGTGCAGAGGGAGTTGGGTACTCAGGTAGAATTGAGCACAGCATTTCATCCTCAGACGGATGGGCAGTCTGAACGTACCATTCAGATACTGGAGGACATGATACGTGCATGTGCTATTGATTTCGGAGGTTCATGGGATGAATTTCTACCGCTTGCGGAGTTTGCTTATAACAACAGCTACTAGTCAAGTATTCAAATGGCTATGTATGAGGCTTTGTGTGGGAGACAGTGTAGATCTCCAGTTGGTTGGTTCGAGCCCGGCGAGGCTAGGCTATTGGGGACTGATTTGGTTCAGGATGCTCTAGAGAAGGTGAAAGTGATTCAGGAGAGGCTTCGTACAGCGCAGTCGAAGCAAAAGAGTTATGCTGATAGGAAGGTTCGAGATGTGTCCTACATGGTTGGTGAGAAGGTCTTGCTGAAGGTTGCGCCCATGAAGGGTGTTATGGGATTCGGGAAGAAAGGAGAATTGAGTCCTCGGTTCATTGGGCCGTTTGAGGTGCTTCGGAGGATTGGAGAGGTGGCTTATGAGCTTGCTTTGCCACCTAGCTTGTCGAGTGTGCTCCCGGTATTTCATGTTTCAATGCTCCGGAAGTATATTGGGGATCCGTCTCATATTTTGGACTTCAACACAGTTCAATTGGATGATGATTTGACCTATGATGTGGAGCCAGTGGCTATTTTGGGTCGTCAGGTTCGGAAGTTGAGGTCCAAGGATATAGCTTCAGTGAAAGTGCATTGGAGAAGTCGGCCCGTGGAGGAGGCTACTTGGGAGACCGAGCGGGAGATGCGGAGCAGATATCCTCACCTATTTGAGGCTTCGGGTATGTTTCTTGACTCGTTCGAGGACAAACGTTTCTTTAAGCTGGGGAGGATGTGACGACTCGGGCAGTCATCTCATGAGTTACAGCTCTGTTTCCCCTCATTTTGGCTTCATTATGCTTCGTTATTCGTGTTTTATGTGATCGATTTGAGTAGTTTGCGTTCGGAGTGGATTTGGTAAGTAATGAGACACCTAGTCTCTTTTAAGAAGGTTTAAGTTGAAAAAGTCAACCGAATGTTGACTTATGAGTTAGAGGGCTCGATGTGAGTTCCGATGGTTCGGTTAGCTTCAGGAAGTGATTTATCACTAAGGATGTAATCGGAATTGGTTTTGGATGTCCGATGTAGAATTAGGCCTGAATTGGTGGAGTTAGTATTTTGGCGATTTTCGGTTGTTAGACGAGATTTTGATCCGAGGGTCGGAATGGAATTCTGAGAGTTTCTATAGCTTCGTATGATGATTTCGGACTTAGGCGTATGTCCGAATTTGAAATTGGAAGTCGGTAGGACAATTCAACGCATTTTGGCGAATGTTGAAAAATGGAAGATTTTTGGAAAGTTTGACCGAGGAGTTGACTTTTTGATATCGGAGTTGGAATCCAGTTCTGAAAATCTTCATAGGTCCGTTATATCATTTATGACTTGTGTGCAAATATTGAGGTCAATCGGACTTGATTTGATAGATTTCAACATCAAATGTAGAAGTTGGAATTTATTAGTTTCATTAGGCTTGAATTGGGGTATCATTCATGTTTTTAGCGTTGTTGGATGTGATTTGAGGCCTCGACTAAGTCCATAATATGTTTTAGGACTTGTTGGTATATCCGTACGGGGTCCCGAATGATTTGGGTGCGTTTCAAACACGGAAGTTGTAGCCCTATGTGTCTAGTTTAAGGAAATATAAACCATTCATCATTTGAACATATATACAGAAAGTTACAATAGATTAACCTAAGCCTAGTACTGCTGCTATTTTCCAGGCAGTGTGCATAGCAGAAATTTCTGCTGCACAGGACCGACTTTGGAAGCTTATATCTTGCAATATATAAGGAATTATGAGATGATCAAAACCTGAAAGTTGTAGCCCTTTGAATCTAGTTTTCAGAAAGATAAACCATTTATCATTCAGATATTTGTATAGAACGTTATAATTGACCAAAGTTGGCTGGTGGAGCAATTTCGACAGAATTTTCTGATGCACTTTAGAAGCTCATATCTCGGAATATATAAAGATTTATATAGTGTACAACCTATCAAATGAAAGATCTTCGATTCTTAGTTTCTAAATCTTCAAACCTTTGATCATTTGGAAATTTCCACAAGGAGTTATGAAGCGTTTTAACAGAAAGTGTACAACAAGGGAAAATGGTAAGAGGATGTACAACCTGCACAGCGCAGGTACAACTCGATGAAGCCTGGGCAGAATGTTTTTAAGCCTTCTTGTCCGCGATTTTCGGTATATTTTCACCCATAGTTGCTCATTTTTAGAGGTTCTTGAAGGAAATTAACAAGGGATTCAAGGAGAACCAATTGGAGGTAAGAATTTCGGACCTAAAGCTCGTTTATATTGTGAAATCCACCTAGAAAATCATTGAAGTCTTGCTAAAAATGGAAGAAATAGGGCTTGGGATTTTGAAATTTTAATTGGGTATTTGGAGGACCATTTGGGGTCGGAGTTGAGAACTTTTGATACGTACGAACTCGTTGGTCTATAAGGAACCCGTTGATGTGAATTCTGAGCTTCGAGAAATGGGCCCGGA
Organism: Nicotiana obtusifolia; assembly: GCA_002018475.1. Taxonomy (NCBI): domain Eukaryota; kingdom Viridiplantae; phylum Streptophyta; class Magnoliopsida; order Solanales; family Solanaceae; genus Nicotiana; species Nicotiana obtusifolia. Next base: position 15,679 of record MCJB01048077.1, read on the forward strand.
GCTCGGGTTTTGCTAATTTTGAAATTTTTGGTATTTTTTGATTGTTTTCCCTTGGGCTGTTATAACCCATATTTGTACGTGTTAGATTACACCGTTAGATAGGCTACCTTGGTTCGAGAAGAGAATTACCTTTGAGACAATAAGAGTTTAGTCCTATTGGTCCTAAACGATGCAAAGGTGTATAAGGGCGGTTAACAAGTATTAGAGGATAAACGAGTTAAGGATGTTGTAACTCGCCTTTTTAGGAAAAATCGAGAGGTGGTTAACATCACCAAGAGGTCATGTTTTAAGGTATTTGGATGATATGATATCCGTTTCATAAGTCTTGAAGTCAGAAGAGTTATGAAACAAAAGTCGACAAAAGTTGTCCTAACTTAGGTTCACAATTCTACTTAAACGATAGGTCAAATGTTTCTGAGCTTTTCTCCTAATTTACAAGGAATTACGGGGTGATCTACCTACCAAATTAAAGGTCTATGAGTCTAGTTTCTAATGCTTCAACTGTTTGTCAATACAATCTCGGAGGATTGAGATAATTGTATTTCCGTAGAACTGCGCAAGCTGGTAGGTGACAAGTAGGTGCATCACCTACTTGCAAAAATTAAGGGCAAAAATTTAAAGGCCCCAAGTCGGTTAAGAGAGGGATTTTAAAAGCTTCTAATGCCAGTTAATTCACTATTATTTCACAGCCTCAAAACCGAAAAGAACCCCTGCAACCCCTCCCCAAAATAATACCACACAAAGCCTAATTGATTTTCCCCTCTTTCAAGTTCTAGTTGAAGGTAAATCCTAGAGTTTGAGGAACCAAAGCAAGGGCTGAGTTATCTAACAAGCAAGGTGAGTTTACTGATATATTTAATACATTTTTTCTACTGTTAATTCTTGGTAAGTCGTTCTATGTGTGTAAGAACTCACGGGACGGTGATCGGAAGCCGTGAGTTCGAGTTATTCACTTGTAGCGAACTGTTTTGTGGACTGTTTTGTGTTGCTGTAAGGCTGCGTGTTATACTACTGATTTGTGGAGTTTTGGATGAGGAAGGGTGTGGAGAAACACCATATATATTTGGGGTTGTGGCCTGATAGTTGTTCATACCATTTCCGGATCGTTTGACACGACTATAGTGGCCATTGTACGTATGAAGTGATTGGTTTGTGTGTGGACTGTTTTGGGAGGTTCAATATGATTCTTATTGATGTTGTTTGGCTGTTTGGTGGCTGTTTTGACCTTGTGTGAAGTCATATATATAGGGGAGGTGCTGTCCGTTTTATCGCAAAATAGGTTACAGTCGATACATAATAGTTGCGACGCCTGAACGATAACGCTAGTGTCCTTTCTCTTATTGTAGACTAAGAAGTCGTGGAAGTTTCATAGCTTGAGATTGGAAAGTATTGCAAGGTATGTGAGACTATCCTTTTCCTTCTTTTGCACGACTCTAACTGTACACAATGCAATGAACGAACCCCAAAGATACTCGACTCTTAGAAGGTAGCAGTACGTATATTGTTTCCCCTCTTATGGGAGGATTGATATGTTATTATTTCACCATGGTAATATGACTCTTATGAGTCCAGCATGCATTATCTATTTTACTCTACCGAGCCGTGCTATAGTCGGCCGGGTATGGCACCTATTGTGCAACTATACATATGTATATGTTTTACTCTACTTAGTCGCGCTATAGTCGACAGCTATCTTACTCTACTGAGCCGCGCTATAGTCGGACGGGTATGGCACCTATTGTGCAACCACTGATCAGTTGGGTATGATGATGAGGAGGCCCACAGAGGCATATGTATGAGATGATGATGGCCCACAGAGGCGTATATATGTATATGATGATTTTCAAAAGGATATAAATATATGTATATGCATATGCATGTCAGGCATGACATGGTTAGTCGCCCTCAGAGGCATTCAGATGGTACAGGTTGTATGTCTCTTACCCTGATGCTTATTATTGTTCTTGCATTATGTTTCCTGTCTTACATACTCAGTACATTATCCGTACTGACGTCCTTTATTGTGGACGTTGCATGTCGTGCTGCAGGTCCAGGCAGACAGATAGACGAGGCTTCCCCACCACAGTAGGCTACCCAGTTCAGTAGATATTGGCGAGATCCATCCTTCGGACTTGCCACAGTCTTGGTATGCATTTTGTTGTAGGCATTATGGGCACGTCGGGGCCCTGTTCCGACGTCGGTTGCATTATGTACGTTTTTGTAGAGGCTCATAGACAAGTGTCAATTTATGCATAGACAAGTGATGGGTTGACTTATGTACAGTCGAATTGCCTTGTCGGCAAACATATGTAATTTGTTTTATGGTTCTGCATTGCAGCCTTGTTGGCTATATTATGTATATAAGTATGATCATATCATGGTATAATGTCATGTATCATTATAATTATTATTCGACATTATATGCATATGACAAGCCTTATAGATAATAAGGAAAGTTAAATGAAGGGTACGCCGGCGCCTGTAGGGTGAGGTCCGGTGCCAGTCACGACCCTCCGGCTTGGGTCGTGACAAAAAGCCAATATCACAACCCCGCACCCCCTCAAAACCTTAACCCCCCACCAGTACAAACCCTTCAACAACACCACTATCACCCAACCCAGTATCCGCAAACCACTACTTATCATATCCCTCAAAACGCACCACAACTTACCCTCGATCCCCCTCAAACCTCAATAAACGATCACTCATAGCCCCAAGCCCCAAGAACACACCAAGGTAACCTAATATACGTGTAGACCTTACCACATACCCCGCAGCAAACCCTATAAATATCCGAACCAACCAAGAAGGACCTGCTCATCCGAAACATGGCGGAGGAGCTAAAGAAACTAACAGGAAGAGCCCAAAGTATTGAGGGTGGGAAAGGTGCTGAAGGTTAGAATTATGATACTTTTGTATCAAGCCAGATGTGGAATTTCCGAAGGGTTTCAAACCTCCTAAGTTAGAAATGTTCGATGGTGCCGGTGATCCTAAGGTGCATTTAAGAACCTATTGTGACAAGCTTGTAGGAGTGGGCAAGAATGAGCAAATCCGCAAGAAGTTGTTCATGCGAAGTCTTACAAGTGATGCCTTATCTTGGAATATTAGCCAGAATCCGAAGAAGTGGGCGAACTGGATAAGCTTGGCATCCAATTTCATAGATAGATTCAGGTTCAATACAGAGAACGCGCCAAACATTTTCTATATCCAGAACCTCAAGAAGAAGCCGACAGAAAACTTCCGTGAGCATGCTACTCGCTAGAGATCAAAGGCCGCCACTAGAAGAAGAGAAAATAAACAAGTTCTTTGTCAAAGTTCAACATCCACAGTATTATGAAAGATTGATGGTTATAGAAAATCATAAGTTCTCCGACATTATCAAGTTGGCAGAAAGGATAAAAGAATGAATCAAGAGCGGTATGGTGACCAATTTTGAGTTGCTGCAAGCCACCAACAGAGCCTTACAGTCAGGAGGTATTTCGAAGAAGAAGGAAGTGGGCGCCGTGATGGTAGCCCAAGGCCCTAAGTCTCCCCTTACCTATCAAACACCTCCACCTAAATATCAACCCTCACCTTCAAAATACTAATACCCTTCCACCACTTACCATACCTATAATACCCAACCTACATATTACCATTCACCTCCTCCCTCCCACCAAAAATACTCGAAGCCACGACCAAACTTTGACCGCAGAACTCCCAGACAATACACCCCTATTGCTGAACCCATAGCCCAACAAGACTTATGCCTACCATTCAAGCATGAAGAGTCATACTATCGAGGAATGCCGCATATTAAAAGACAAGATCTAGACGCTGATTGACACCAAAATTATACAAGAAAAGAGTCAACGCCAAATGTCCCCAATAACCCTCTTCCCGATCATAGGGGTGAGGGAGTGAATGTGATAGAAACTGATGAAGAATGGGATCAGGAAGGATCCGTCAGGCTTATCTGAGAGGGGGAAGCTCCCAAAACATCTCCTGTCACCCTCTCGCCGATTGTGGTGCAAACCCAGGTGCCATTCGAGGCCGAGGTGGCTACACCCTTCACTATGATGGTAATTCCAACACCGTCTTATAAGTCTAATGTTGTCCCATGGGATTATGTGGCGGAGGCAAGAAGAAAAGGAAAAGCCAAGATGGAAGAGACAGGTGGTGCACAAGGAATGACCGAAACCGGTAGGGTTTACACGCCAGAAAAACTTGGAGGGAGGAGTAAAGAGACCGCATCGAAACCACCTGTGAAGACAGGCACTGAGATCTTTGGAGAAAGGTACATGCGAGGGAATACTCTATTTTTGATCACTTAACAAGACTCCCGCCCAAATATCTATCTTATCACTGTTACAAAACTCAAGTGCACACAAGAATGCCTTGATAAAGGTTTTAAGTGAAGCTTATGTACCTTTTAGTATCACTAGTGGAGAGATGGCGAACATGGTGGGGCAGATACTAGAAAGTCACAAGATTACTTTCCATGAAGATGAGCTACCGCCGGGAGGATTGAGTCATAACAAAGCATTGCACAGCACTGTGTAGTATGAAGACAAGTTCATTGCTAGGGTTCTGATAGACGGGGGTTCAAGTCTGAACATATGCCCGCTAACTTCTTTGAAAAGAATGGGTATAGGCCTGCATGAGATACAGATGGGAAGTATGAACGTGAAGGCATTTGATGGGTCTTAGAGAGCCACTATCGGAGAAATCAACCTGGATCTGCATATAGGCCCGACTTAGTTCGATGTTGAATTCCAGGTGCTAGCTATATCTACTACTCTACACCAGGCTGTGAAGTTCGAGTGGAATCGTCAAGTGGTTATTACTCACGCAGATGGAAGTAACGCTATCTACACCAACCAGATGGTGCCAGCTATCGAGAATATGAGGAAATTGGGAGGAGAAACATACCACAGCATTGAGCGGATAAACGCAGTAGAGAAAGGGCAATGGTAGAGCAACAAGATAGAGAGCATACTAATGTGGTTAGGGTATGAACCAGGCAAGGGTCTTGGTCCAAAGCTTCAAGGGATCTTGGTCTCGAATATGAGTACACCGTGCAAGAATACAATGATTGGAAACTGCCATGGCGTGACTTTTACTATCCATTGGAACAACCCATACCATCATGCACCAAACCTTTCGCCAGACTGATATGATTCGGGGATCCTAGGAAGATGAGGTTTTGGCCGGTATAAGGAAGCTATTTCTGGATGAGGAAAATATGGACTACAGTGCAATCTTGGAGGAGGAGGAGGAAGACCTTGCCATTCATATAGTGGGAGAAGGAGTTGTTCTCAGGAACCGGACTGTTGCATCATCCCAGGCTCGCCTAACACCTGGGTATCCCTGTCAGAACTAGCATGATTTATTTTTAATTTTTTTTGGCTTTTAAGACGTTTTCAATATTTTTTTTTAAATAATTACTCGAGACATCGAGTCGTACTTGTTGATAGTTTTAAGTTTTATTAAATGCATCGTTGCTTTTCGTTTATTTATAGTGTTATCTTCCTACGTTCTTTTTCAGCATAATTATTACATATCCTGATGAACCTACGACTGAGACATGTAATAAGACAACACAAAATAAGGAAAGTGATTTGGAAGATTGGGAAGATGATATAATACCTAAGGAAATTGTCAAAGAAGTAGAGAATTTTGAGAACAAACCAAAGTCAAATTTGGAAGAAACTGAGGCAGTTAACTTAGAGGATTCTGAAATAGTCAAAGAAACTCGCATTAGCATTCATCTATTGCCATCATAGAAGGAAGAATACATCAGGTTTCTAAAGGAATATGAGGATATTTTCGCATGGTCCTACGACGACATGACTGGGTTAAGCACATCTATGGTGGCTCACAAGCTACCTACCAACCCCATTTGTCCGCCGGCAAAACAAAAGCTCAGGAAATCAAGCCAGATATGAGTTTAAAGATAAAAGAAGTGGTCACCAGCAAATCAAAGCCAAGGTTCTTCGGGTGGTCTAATACCCAACTTGGCTAGCCAACATTGTACCGGTTCCAAAAAAGGATGGGAAAGTCAGGGTGTGCTTTGATTATCAAGATCTGAACAGTGGAAGTCCTAAGGATGATTTCCCATTGCCCAACATACACATACTGGTTGACAATTGCACCAAGCATGAACTCCAATCCTTTGTGGATTGCTTCACAGGATATCACTAGATTTGGATGGACGAAGAGGACGCTAAAAAGATAGCCTTCATCATGCCATGGGAATATATTGCTACAAAATGATGCCATTTGTTTTGAAAAAAGCTGGGGCAACCTACATGAGGGCCATGACTACTCTTTTCCACAATATGATACACAAAGAAATAGAGGTGTACGTGGATGACATCATCATCAAGTCTAAGAGTAGTTCGGATCACATAGCATACCTAAGGAGGTTTTTCGACCGGCTACAAAGGAACAATCTAAAGTTGAATCCTGCGAAATGTGCTTTCGGAGTCCCTGGTGGAAAGTAGTTGGGTTTCTTCGTCAATCGCTACGGTATTGAGTTAGACCCGTCAAAAAACAAAGCTATTTAGGACCTGCCATCTCCAAAGAACAAGAAAGATGTGATAAGTTTTCTGGGATGCCTCAATTATATTGGCCGTTTTATAGCACAATCAACGTAATATGTTGTCACGACCCAAATCGGAGGGCCATAACGGGCACCCGGGCCTTACTTGCTGAGTACCAATGTATATTTCATCTAACCTTTCTTATTACCTATAAGGGCAGACGAGATCAGTATAAATTGCAGAGAATAATCCTAATCAACCAAAATTTTCCAGATAATGACATAAACATATATAACATGGCCGACAAGGCTGTCATGAAAAATTATACAACAAAAATAAATTTGACGACAAGGCAATCCCAACTATACATGAGTCGACACCTGTCTATGAGCCTCTAAAAGAACATAACTGCTGCAATGCATACCAAGACCACAGCATGTCCGGAGAAGGGATCTCGCCAATACACGTTGAACTAGCAGCCTACTATGGTGGGGAAGCTTCGTCTACCTGTCTATCAGGACCTGCAGCACGACATGCAGTGTCCACAAATAAAAGGACATCAGTACGAATAAGGTACTAAGTATGTAAGACAGGAAATCATAATGTAAGAACAGTAATATGCATAGGGATAGAAAATATACACCCTGTAACATCTGAGTGCCTCTGAGGGCGACGAGAATATACAACCTGTAACATCTGAGTGCCTCTGAGGGCGACCTATCATGAAATGCCTGATGTGCATATACATATATGTCCTTTTAAAATCATCATATGCATATGCCTCTGTGGGCCTCATCATCATCATATCATACTCCGGCCATCATAAGGCTCGGTATCATCATACCCAACTGATCAGTGGCTACACAGTAGGTGCCATACCAGGTCGACTATAGCGCGGACTCGGTAGAGTAAAATAGATGCCGATTATAGTGCGGCTCAGTAGAGTAAAATAAATACATATATATAGTTGCACAATAGATGCCATACCTGGCCGACTATAGCGCGACTCGGTAGAGTAAAATAGATAATGCATGCTGGACTCAGTGGAATAACTCTTTCAACCTTTCAGAGTAGCGTAAGGTCAAAGAAGTAACATCAACATCGATCCTCCCATAAGAGGGGAGACAATATAAGTGCTACTAGCTTCTAAGAGTAGAGTATCTTTGGAGGCTCGTTCATTGCATTATGTACAATCAGAGTCGTGCAAAAGAAGGAAAGGGACAGTCTCACATACATTGTATATACTGCCCAACCTCAAGCTATGAAATTCCACGACTTCTTAGTCTACAATAAGAGAAATGATACTACCGTTATCGTTTAGGCGTCGTAACTATTATGTATCAACTGTAACCTATTTTGCGATGAAACGGACAGCACCTCCCCTATTTATATTACTTCCCACAAGTTAAAACAATCATAAAACAGCACAAACAACATCAAAAATAATCATCTTGAGCCTCCCAAAATAGTCCACCAACCAACAACATTACTAGCAAGCCTTTCGACATATATCTCACAAGTTCTAGCTTCAATGACTTAGCCGTAACTTGGATAATATTAAATACATGTAGGGTAAGAGTTTCCTCACCTTTAAAAAGAAATAAAAACTCCAATTTGACCTTAATTGACCACGAAATATCTCTCCAATGCTGCCACAAAAACAAGGGAGCGAAGCTAGCAATCAATTAGGGTTTTTTTCGGCACTAGAATCACTTTAGAAGGTTTGAAATCACCTAGGTTGATATTAAAACTCGAGGGAGTATTTTACAGAGCATAAACAGCTTAAAACAACCTCCCAAACAAGCTGGAACAACACAAAAATCATCAACAACTAGAAGAAATAGGAACTTACTAGCGCCACGGGATTCCCGACACTTGATTTGTGTTGTTTGCCCTTTGTTTTAGTCTTGGATCATGAGAGAACCTTGAGAGGGTGTTCTTAGGGATCTAAGGTCTGACTATACTGAAAAATAATGACATAAAACGGGGTTGAGGCGTGTTATATATATCCATATGTCTTAAACCACCTATGTGGGCCCCATAGAGAGGTGCTTGGTGCAGTCTCGCAAAAACGCGAATATCTCTCGACTCAGAGATCGTATCGACAACCGGTTTAATGAGTTGGAAACTAGACTCATAGATATTCCATTTGGTGGGTAGATCACCTCATAATTCCAAGTAAATTGGGAGAAAAGTTTCGTGACATTTTACGTAAAGTATGAGTAAAATTATGAACGTAAGTTGCGACAGCTTTTGTCGACTTTTGTTTCATAAATCGTTTGACTTCAAGACTTATGAAACAGGTATTATATGATTCAAATATCTTAAAACATAACCTCTTGGTAATATTAACCACCTCTAGATTTACCCGAAAGTACGAGTCACAACATCCTTGTATCATTTAAGACCAATATGACTAAATTATTATCATCTCAAATATAATCTTTTCTCGAACGTATGTAGACTAAGTTATGGCGTAAGCTAACATATGCAAATATGGGTTGTAACACCCTCCCCTCCCTTAGGAACATTCGTCCTCGAATGTAAGGGTTTATGGGGAGTCTAACTCATCGTGGATTTCTTGACGCAAATTTCCGGCTGAGTTTCCTCTATTAAATGGACACTAGCAAAACTTGCAAGCAGTTAAACCCAACCTATGGCCTTACAGGGCCATACAAAGCATTATAGCTACGTACATTATCCGCATATCACTATTTAGTATTAAGAAAGAGTATTCTCAAGTTATTGCTTCCCTCATAGAGGCGTTTCTCCTTCTAATGCGTCCTGCGTTCCCCCGGCACCCTCGTTATCTTCATTCTGGAACAGGTAAGGGTATTTAGACTTCATCTCATCTTCTGCTTCCCATGTCATTTCTTCCGTATTATTGTTCTTCCACAATACTTTGACGGAAGCTACATCCTTTGTTCTTAGCTTGCGGATTTGTCAATCTAATATAGCCATTGGCATTTCTTCATATGATAGATCCTTTGTAACTTGTACATCTTTGATAGGGACGACCCGGGAAGGGTCTCCAATACATTTCCTCAACATAGATACGTGGAATACCGGGTGGACAAATTCCAATTCAGATGGCAATTCTAACTCATAAGCAACCTGTCCAATTCGTTGAAAAATTTTGTACGGCCCGATATACCGCGGATTCAGTTTACCCTTCTTCCCAAAACGCATATCACCCTTCATCGGTGAGATCTTCAGGAAGACCCAATCACCAACCTCAAATTCCAGGTCACGACGTCGGACATCGGTATAAGATTTTTGCCTGCTTTGTGCCGCCTTCAGTCGCTCTTGTATCACTTTCACCTTCTCAATGGCTTGGTGAATTAAATCTGGCCCATATAATTCTGTCTCACCGACTTCAAACCATCCAACTGGTGATCTACATCTCCTCCCATACAGTGCCTCGTACAGGGCCATTTTAATACTGGAATGGTAGCTATTACTGTAGGAGAATTCTATGAGTGCTAAATGATCATCCCAGTTCCCCTTGAAATCTAGAACACATGCTCGTAGCATATCTTCAAGTGTCTGCATGGTACATTCAGCCTGTCAGTCAGTCTGCGGATGGAATGCCGTGCTGAGATTCACTTGTGTGCCTAAACCCTTCTGAAAAGACCTCCGAAAGTTAGCCGTAAATTGAGCTCCTCGGTCTGATATAATAGACACCGACACACCATGAAGCGTAATAATCTCCTTAATATACAGCTTCGCATAATCTTCAGCTGTGTAAGTTGTATTAACTGGCAGAAAATGGGCACATATTGTAAGTCGATCAACTATCACCCAGATGGAGTCAAACTTATGATAAGAGCGAGGTAACCCAACAATGAAGTCCATATTAATCACCTCCCATTTCCAGGTCGGAATTTCTATATTTTGAATCAATCCATCGGGTTTTTGATGCTCAATCATTACTTGTTGACAATTAGGGCACTGGGCTACAAACCCTGCAATAGACTTCTTCATGTTATCCCACCAATACTGCTCCTTAATGTCATGATACATCTTTGTCGAACCGGGATGGATGGAATATCGGGACTGATGAATCTCAATCATAATTTTCTCTCGCAACCTTACTACATTATGCACACATAATCGGCCCTGATATCTTAGTGCCCCATCTCCTCCAATCTCAAAAGCCGAAATTTTACACTGCTGAACGCTCTCTCTCAATCGTACTAAGGTAGGATCTTCATATTGCCGTGCTTTTACCTCAGTTACCAAAGATGATTCTAACGTAGTCTGTATAGTAACACCTCCGTCATCAGAGTCTAACAATCTGATTCTCATATTGGCTAGCTGATGAAGCTCTTTAGTCAACCCCTGTCTATTTGCCTCAACGTGTACTAGGCTTCCCATTGACTTACGACTGAGAGCGTCTGCCACAACATTGGCTTTACCGGGATGGTACAATATCTCGACATCATAATCTTTCAGTAATTCAAGCCACCTACGCTGCCTCATATTCAACTCATTTTGCTTGAAGATGTATTGTAAACTTTTGTGATCTGTGTAGATGTCAACATGGACACCGTATAAGTAGTGCCTTCAAATCTTCAAAGCATATATTACTGCAGCCAATTCCAAATCATGAGTCGGGTAATTATTTTCATGCTTCTTCAATTGTCTTGATGCATAAGCAATCATCTTCCCACGTTGCATCAATACGCACCCCAAACCTACACCTGAAGCATCACAATATACCACATACCCTTCTGTTCCTTCTGGGAGAGTAAGCACACTGGCGCGGAGGTCAACCAATTTTTTAGCTCCTGGAAACTACGTTAACAAGCGTTGGACCATTGGAACTTGGTAGCTTTCTGTGTCAACTTAGTCAATGGTGCTGATATAGAGGAAAACCCTTCTACAAACCTCCTATAATATCCTGCTAGCCCTAGAAAACTGCAGACTTCTGGCGGTGTTGTACGTCTTGGCCAATTTTTCACTGCATCGATCTTTTGAATGTCAACACTAATACCCTCGTCAGATATCACATGGCCAAGGAATGCTACTGAGTTTAGCCAGAATTCACATTTGGAGAACTTAGCATACAACTTACGATCTCGAAGGGTCTGTAATACTATCCGCAAGTGGCCCGTATGTTCTGTCTCTGAACGAGAATACACCAGAATTTCATCAATGAATACAATCACGAACATATCAAGATAGGGCCTGAATACACTATTCATGAGATCCATAAAAGCTGCTGGGGCATTTGTTAGCCCGAACGACATTACCAAGAACTCAAAATGCCCATATCTTATCCGGAAGGCTGTTTTTGGAATATCCTTCTCCTTGACCCTCACCTGATGATACCTTGAACGAATGTCAATCTTGGAAAAATACTTGGCACCCTGGAGTTGGTCAAACAGGACGTCAATCCTTGGAAGTGGATATTTATTCTTTATAGTAAACTTATTCAACTGTCGATACTCGATACACATCCTTAACGACTTGTCTTTCTTTCGCACGAACAAGACTGGCGTACCCCAAGGTGAAGTGCTAGGCCTTATGAAGCCCTTATCCAGCAAGTCCTTCAACTGCACCTTCAACTCTCGCAACTCTGCCGGGGCCATCCTGTATGGAGGGATAGAGATCGGTTGAGTGTCAGGAAACACATGAATGCAAACCTCAATCTCCCTTTCAGGAGGAAGACCTGGGAGTTCATCTGGGAAAACATCTGGAAATTCATTGACCACGGGGATTGATTGTAGGGTAGGCGGCTTCGCTTTCGCATCCCTAACGCGAACGAGATGATAAATGTAACCCTTTAAGATCATCTTCCTTGCCTTAAGATAGGAAATAAACATACCCTTCGGCGTAGCAATGTTCCCTTTCCATTCAATGACGGGTTCACCAGGAAACTGAAATCTAACCATCTTCGTACGACAATCAACATTTGCATAGCATGAGGCCGACCAGTCCATTCCCATTATCACATCAAAATCAACCATTTCTAACTCAATTAAATTTGCCGAGGTTTGACGACTACAAATCATCACTGTACAACCTCTATATACCCTTCTAGCAATCACTGATTCTCCTATCGAAGTAGCTACTGCAAGTGGTTTACTTATTAATTCAGGTTTGACGCCAAACTTATTAGTCACAAAGGGTGTAACATATGATAATGTAGATCCCGAATCAATCAATGCATATACATCATAAGAAAACACAGACAATATACCTGTAACAACATCCGGAGATGACTCGAGATCCTGTCGACCTACTAGAGCATATGTTCGATTTTGAGTACCACTCGAACTCGGCACTGCATCTCTTCCTCTACCACGACCTGTCGACTGCTGAAAACCCCGTGCTGGAGGTCGAACTGATCAGGAAGAACCAGCCATAGATCTAGTCGGCTGAGCCATACCACCACATCCTCTATTACGACAATCCCGCCTCATATGGCCAAGCTGTCCGCAAGAATAGCATGCATCGGAACCTCGACGGCACAGTCCAAAGTGGGCCTTGCCGCACTGATCACAACGAGGTGTTAGGGGTCTCATTTGACTAGTATCCCTATGATATTGTGGGCCTGATGCCTGTGAACTCTGACCTGAACCAGAATAGGTAAATCAATCATACCAAGGCCTCTGAAATTGTAGAGGAGCACTAGCTATGGATGGTGCCAACCTCCTCGAAGATTAGGGCCTGATACTACCTCTGAAGTTACCAGAATACCCTACAAATCTCGCCCTCTTATACTGGCCCCTATCCTGCTCTCTGTCTGCCCTTTGCTGGCGCTTACGATCCTCTAGTGTCTGAGCATAAGCCTGAATATGAGAATATCCATACCCTCTACCAAGGAGGCTATTTATCAGATGTGGTCCCAATCCATTCACGAACAGGTGCACCCTATCGCTCATCTCGGCCACCATATGGGGAGCATACCTTGCTAAAGAGTCAAAGTGCATACTATACTCTGGCACACTCATATTATCCTGTCGAAGGTTCAAGAAATTATCAGCTCTAGCTCGTCGTATCTCAACTGGCAAGTAGTGACGAAGAAAGGCCTCAGAAAATTCCTTCCACACAGGTGGGGAGCGTTCGGACCCCTGGATCTCTCCTAACTATCATACCAGAAAACTGCTAAATCCCGTAACCGATAAGAAGCCAACTCTACTACCTCCGTATCACTAGCGTGCATAACCCACAGTGTACGATGAACCTGATCAATAAAAGTCTGCGGGTCCTCCTTGGGGTCTGACCCGGTAAACATTGGTGGATCCATATTAATAAAATCACGAACTCTCGCACTAACTGGTTTATCAGCAGCACCGGTATTCTGCCTCTGAGCCTGGGTAGCTACCAAGCTAGTCAACATCTGTACTGCACCTCGCATATCCTGGTCTGTAGTACCAGATGGAGGAGCTGGAGATGTTGGTGCCTTCTAATATCCTCTGGAGGAGAAGGAGCAAATGAGGTCTGAGATGGCATCTCACTCTGAGGCTCACTTTGGCCTGCTTTGGCGGGAAGCACCTGACTGGTACCCTCTCTCGCAATTGTATCAAGGCGTCTACTAATCACTTGCTTCCTAGTCGTGGGCGTCGCAGAAAAGAACATGGTTAATATTAGAGACGAATACTTACAACTCAGCTATGCGCAAGATCTAGATTCGAGAAAAAGGTAACAACCCTAAATGTCATGCAGCCTCTTGATTATAAATGTGGCGCGCTACACATCCATAATCAAGACTCTACTAGACACGGCTCATAGACAACCCCTAGGACAGACCTGCTCTGATACCAAGTTTGTCACGACCCAAATCGGAGGGCCATAACGGGCACCCGGTCCTTACTTGCCGAGTACCAATGTATATTTCATCTAACCTTTCTTATTACCTATAAGGGCAGACGAGATCAGTATAAATTGCAGAGAATAATCCTAATCAACCAAAATTTTCCAGATAATGACATAAACATATATAACATGGCCGACAAGGCTGTCATGAAAAATTATACAACAAAAATAAATTTGACGACAAGGCAATACCAACTATACATGAGTCGACACCTATCTATGAGCCTCTAAAAGAACATAACTGCTGCAATGCATACCAAGACCACAGCAAGTCCGGAGAAGGGATCTCGCCAATACACGTTGAACTAGCAGCCTACTATGGTGGGGAAGCTTCGTCTACCTGTCTATCAGGACCTGCAGCACGACATGCAGTGTCCACAAATAAAAGGACGTCAGTACGAATAAGGTACTAAGTATGTAAGACGGGAAATCATAATGTAAGAACAGCAATATGCATAGGGATAGAAAATATACACCCTGTAACATCTGAATGCCTCTGAGGGCGACGAGAATATACAACCTGTAACATCTGAGTGCCTCTGAGGGCGACCTATCATGAAATGCTTGATGTGCATATACATATATGTCCTTTTAAAATCATCATATACATACGCCTCTGTGGGCCTCATCATCATCATATCATACCCCGACCATCATAAGGCTCGGTATCATCATACCCAACTGATCAGTGGCTGCAAAGTAGGTGCCATACCCGGCCGACTATAGCATGGACTCGGTAGAGTAAAATAGATGCCGGTTATAGTGCGGCTCAGTAGAGTAAAATAGATAGATATATATAGTTGCACAGTAGGTGCCATACCCGGCCGACTATAGCGCGGCTCGGTAGATTAAAATAGATAATGCATGTTGGACTCATTGGAATCACACTTTCAACCTTTCAGAGTGGTGTAAGGTCAAAGAAGTAACATCAACATCGATCCTCCCATAAGAGGGGAAACAATATAAGTGCTACTAGCTTCTAAGAGTAGAGTATCTTTGGAGGCTCGTTCATTGCATTATGTACAATCAGAGTCGTGCAAAAGAAGGAAATGGACAGTCTCACATACCTTGTATATACTGCCCAACCTCAAGCTATGAAAATTCCACGACTCCTTAGTCTACAATAAGAGAAATGACACTACCGTTATCGTTTAGGCGTCGTAATTATTATATATCAACTGTAACCTATTTTGCGATGAAACGGATAGCACCTCCCCTATTTATATGACTTCCCACAAGTTAAAACAATCAACAAACATCCCAAACAACATCAATAATAATCATCTTGAGCCTCCCAAAACAGTCCACCAACCAACAACATTACTAGCAAGCCTTTCGACATATATCTCACAAGTTCTGGCTTCAACGACTTAGCCGTAACTTGGATAATCTTAAATACATGTAGGGTAAGAGGTTCCTTATCTTTAAACAGAAATAAAAACTCCAATTTTACCTTAATTGACCGCGAAATATCCCCCAATGCTGCCACAAAAACAAGGGAGCGAAGCTAGCAATCAATTAGGGTTTTTTTCGGCACTAGAATCACTTTAGAAGGTTTGAAATCACTTAGGTTGATATTAAAACTTGAGGGAGTATTTTAAAGAGCATAAAAAACTTAAAACAACCTCCCACACGAGCTGGAACAACATAAAAATCATCAACAACAAGAAGAAATAGGAACTTACTAGCGCCACGGGATTCCCGACACTTGATTTGTGTTGTTTGCCCTTTGTTTTAGTCTTGGATCATGAGAGAACCTTGAGAGGGTGTTCTTAGGGTTCTAAGGTCTGAATATACTGAAAACTAATGACTTAAAATGGGGTTGAGGAGTGTTATATATATCCATATGTCTTAAACCGCCTATGTGGGCCCCATAGAGAGGTGCTTGGTGTAGTCTCACGAAAACGTAAATATCTCTCGACTCAGAGATTGTATCGACAAAAGGTTTAATGCGTTGGAAACTAGACTCATAGATCTTCCATTTTGTGGGTATTTCACCCCGTAATTCCAAGTAAATTGGGAGAAAAGCTTTGTGACATTTTACCTAAAGTATGAGTAAAATTATGAACGTAAGTTGCGACAGCTTTTGTCGACTTTTGTTTCATAACTCGTTTGACTTCAAGACTTATGAAACGGGTATTATATGATTCAAATACCTTAAAACATAACCTCTTGGTAATATTAATAACCTCTAGATTTACCCGAAAGTACGAGCCACAACATCCGTGATTCGTTTAACTTCTAGTACTTGTTAACCACTCTTATACACCCTTGTATCATTTAAGACCAATAGTTTCTTATCATCTCAAATATAATCTCTTCTCGAACCTACGTAGACTAACTTATGGCGTAAGCTAACGTATGCAAATATGGGTTGTAACATATGTGAGCCGATCTTCAAAATGCTTAGCAAAGATACTGCGACGAGCTGGACCGAAGAGTGGCAAAGGGCTTTCAATAAAATCAAGGAGTACTTGTCCAAGCCGCCCGTATTGGTCCCCCCAGAACCCAGGAGACCCTCTATTTCTATACCTATCCGTGTTGGATGGAGCCTTTGGTTGCGTCCCGGGGCAACATGTTGAAACCGGGAGAAAGGAGCAGGTGATATACTATCTGAGTAAGAAGTTCACACCCTACGAAGCCTGGTACTCTTTGTTGGAAATCACCTGTTGTGCCTTGACATGGATAGCCCAGAAATTAAGACACTTGTTCTACACATACACCACATATCTCATATCAAAGATGGATCCACTCAAATACATCTTCCAGAAACCCATGCCTACGGGTAAGCTAGCAAACTAGCAGATATTGCTAAGTGAGTTTGATATCATCTATGTGACTCAGAAGACGGTTAAGGGGAAAATATTGGCCGATCACCTGGCAGAGAACCACGTTAACGGAGAATACGAACCATTAAAGACGTATTTTCCCGACGAGGAAGTGTCGTTTGTAGGGGAAGATATTGCTGAAGCATATGATGGTTGGAGGATGATTTTCGATGGAGCCGCAAACATTAAAGGAGTGGGCATTGGAGCTGTTTTGGTATTAGAAACCGGTCAAGATTACTCAGTATCCACCAAACTCATATTCCCGTGTACCAATAATATGGCAGAATATGAGGCTTGCATCTTGGCACTCAGGCTGGCCATCGACATGAATATACAGGAATTGTTGGTAATGAGAGATTCAGATCTGCTAATACATCAGGTACTCGGAGAATGGGCTACCAAGAACACTAAGATATTACTATACCTGCACTATGTGCAAGATTATCAAGAGATTCACAAAGATAGAGTTCAAAAATGTTCCAAGAGTTTGCCGATGCGTTGGCTATCTTGTCTTGCATGATACAACATCCAGATAAGAATTTTATTGATCCTATCCCGATAGAGATTCGTAAGCAACCGTCTGATTGTGTTCATGTTGAAGAAGAGTTCGATGGAAATCCATGGTTTCGCGATATCAAGGCATATTTGGAGAAAGGAGAATACCCAGGAAATGCTACGCATACTTAGAACCATACACTGCGAGGATTGGCCAACCATTTCCTTCTAAGCGGAGGAATTCTGTATAGAAGGACTCCTGACTTGGGATTGCTGCGATGTGTCGATGCCAAGGAGGCATCTAGGTTTCTCAAAGAGATACATGTCGGAACCTGCGGAACTCACATGAATGGGTTCGTTCTAGCCAAGAAAATATTAAGAGCAGGATATTTATGGATGACTATGGAGACAGATTGTATCAAATATGTATAGAAGTGCCACCAATGCAAAGTACATGTTGATATGATACGGGTGCCACCCAACAAACTCAATGCAACGAGTTCACCTTGGCCTTTCTCTACTTGGGGCATGGATGTCATCGGACCAATTGAACCTGCTGCTTCCGATGGACACAGATTCATTTTGGTGGCCATAGATTATATCACAAAGTGGGTCGCAGCCACTTCCTATAAAGCTGTGACTAAGAAGGTCATAGCAGACTTCGTAAAGATCGTATCATTTGCTGATTCGGAGTACCTGAGTCAATCATTACCAACAATGCTGCCAACCTCAACAATGATCTGAAGAAAGCCATATGTGAAACATTCAAAATCAAGCACCGGAGCTCTACAACATATAGGCCGCAAATGAATAGAGCTGTGGAAGCCGCCAACAAGAACATCAAGAAGATATTAAGGAAAATGGTAGATAACTACAAGCAATGGCACGAGAATCATACAGGAGGTTGCGCTCACAGTCCGCACATCAACTGGGGCAACCCCTTATCTACTGGTTTACAGTACTGAAGCTGTTATACCTGTCGAGGTGGAGATTCCTTCCATAAGAATCATACAGGAGGTTGCGCTTAGCGATGCGGAATGGATACAGAGCCTGTATGAGCAACTGTCTCTCATTGAAGGTAAAAAGGATGAACATGGTGTGTCACGGTCAACTCTATCATAATAGAATAGCAAGGACTTTCAATCAGAAGGTTAGACCAAGGCAATTCATGCCGGGGCAATTGGTTTTGAAACGGATCTTCTTGCATCAGGATGAAGCGAAAGGAAAGTTCTCACCTAACTGGCAGGGTCCTTACATGGTTCACCGGGTACTGAAGGAGGAACACTCATACTTACAGAGATGGACGGAGAAATATGGCCAAAACTTATCAACTCGGACACCGTCAAGAGACATTATGTTAGAGAATGTATTTGCACTTTCTTTTGATGTAACATGAACTACGCTTGACCTGATTCCCGTTTAAGAAGGGATACGTAGGCAGCCCTGTGGGTTCAGTCACATCATAATAAAATCTTCATTCCCCTCTACGGTCAGAAACCAAAGCAAGATTTCGAGTTTTCATCAGTCTTATTAAATTAAGTATCACCAAGGAATGTATCACCAGAAGTATACATTAAACTGGGGCAGAATTTTTAGGGGGCCCCTAAAATTTTGAGTTAAGAAGGTCGCAAAGTCTCAAAGCATGTCACAGTCTACGATTCGACCAAACTATTTATTTTTGTTCCATATTTATAAAGCAATTGCATTACTTACAAATGATTTATCATAAATGCATATTTTCGAAAAACCACATTTTCTGTACGAGCTAGATGTTACCCATGGTGACTCGAACAAGGTGTCAAGACCAGAGTGAAGGCAAAACAAGGAGCCAAGAGCACGAACCGACCTTTCCCCCCAAAACTCACAATCTTTCTTTGGATGCAGGCACAATGGACATAAAAAGCACGTCCACAGCAAACATACATATATATATATATATATAAAAGACCGTTTTCCTCATACTGACGAAAGTCGCCAGGCACAAACGCGCCAAGCTAAGGACCACTTTTCTCTCTCATATTTAATTGTTGCTCTTCCTGCATAGGGCTAAGCATTGCCTTCATCACTGCATAGGGCTAAGCACGGCCCTCATGAGGCTAAGCACTGTCTCCATTATTGCATAAGGCTAAATGCTGCCTTTCTCTGCATAAGACTAAATATTATCTCCATTACATTGCATAAGGCTAAGCACTGCCTCTATTACTGCATAAAGATAAACGATGCCTTTCTCTGCATGAGACTAAACATTTTCTCCATTACATTGCATGAGGCTAAGCACTGCCTCCATTATTGCATAAGGCTAAGCATTGTCCTCCTTTACATGAGACTAAGCATTGTCTTGATTACATTGCATGAGGCTAAGCACTTCCTTCATCACTGCATAGTGCTAAACGCTACCTTTCCCTGCATAGGGCTAAACGCTGCCCTTATCTCATACAGGGCTAAACTCTGCCTTGTCTCGTTCTCGCATATGACTAAAGCATCACCTATTCCCTCTATCAAGAAATCAATATCAATGCATCCATGCGTTTCATGAGCCGAAAAATCGCCACATTGTCCAAAGGAGTCATAGTCTGAAGGCATCATTCTCATAGCCTGAGACATCATGCCATGGCCTGAGGATCTCTCGAAACTGCATATCATTATTCAAAGGCGTCATCGCCCAGAGGCACTATCCTTATGGCCCGAGGACACCATTTCATGGCATGCGAGTCCCTTATCATACGCCTCATGGCCCAGGACGTCATGGTCTAAGGACATCATCCTAATCGTCCTAAAGACAACTCTCATGGTCCGAAGGGAGTCTACATCATATCTTAATTTTCGCAGTCACTATATTTATTTGTGTGCATCATGTTTTAAGTTTTGCAGGTAACTCTGGAGGTGAACGTTCTACAAACAGGAGGAATTCTCTCTCCGGTTTCCATTCACAACATTCACATCCCTCGATCACGTCAAATGTAACCAATAACCAGCAATTACCGTTTCCGCCCAGACATTCATCTCAAATATCCATAACGTTCAAATTCGCATTCATAGCTCCACCTGAAATTATCCGTTACTCATGACACCATCCTATACAAAAGATTTTTCCTTGAAACATATGACCATCCTTATAACAACTCCATCAGTTTCGTTTGTCGTTGGATCCAGAACTATACACGGCTCTGATTCCCGTAACACCAGGGATATGTAGGCAACCCAGAAACCAGGGTTAGGCCCCTATTATTTCCAAAACAAAAACCTCATCCTTGCTCATTCATACAAAATTGGTCATCATTTTCTTTACCCCACAACTCTTTCATCATTCCGGGGTAAAGAGGGGAAGCTG
This sequence comes from Nicotiana obtusifolia, assembly GCA_002018475.1. Lineage (NCBI taxonomy): Eukaryota > Viridiplantae > Streptophyta > Magnoliopsida > Solanales > Solanaceae > Nicotiana > Nicotiana obtusifolia. The sequence goes on from MCJB01048077.1 coordinate 36,681, forward strand.
TTGATACCTAATTTTACCCTCGTCTTTTATAAATTATTCTTATACTTTCAAAATATCAATTTGCATTATTACCCAATTTACAAGGGTCATATAAATATTTTTTATAATTTTTTTAAAGCTTTAAAATTGATTTTCTTGCAATTAATTTGTTCAAATATTTATTAATTATCCCTCTAAATTATTTTAGGGTGATTTAATCGTCCAAATTTGTCATTTTATACCCACATGCATTTTATAATAATTTCATCTCATTTTTACGTGATTACATTTGCATTTTCTCTATTTTATCTAGAATAGTTACAATAATAGCCTATATTCTACAAATAATTGCGTTTATTATATTATTTATGCTAAAATAGTATTTTTATATTTTTATAATGTTAAGTTATTATTTTCAAGCATTATACTGAAATAAATAATACTTTTATTATTTATTAGTCATTTTCTGTAATTTATTTTTTATGAATTTTGTGTATTTAATTTGTAGCCCAATTTTGAGTCAATTTTGAGTCAATTTCGAACCAAAAATCAGGCCTAAAGAAATGGCCCATCTCATTTTACCTTTCAGCAGCTCAAACCAAGCAACCTCTTTAACTTAACCCGGTTGCGACCCATTAATAACTCACCCTGCTTCCCTTTTAATCCTGGTCGTTGATTCATTCTACAACAACCCTTCTCTTCTCTTTATAATCCCTCACCCAAACCCCAAACCCTAAATCCATTCTCACCCGTCTGTCTCCCCCAAACCCTCTCGAAGGTTCTCTTCTCCTCTCTTCACGAACCCTAGCTGCCGCCTCTAAATCTTCTCTGAATCCAATCAACTCATGAATTCTTACCATGATTCACTTACCTTTTATTGATTATCTCACTGTTACTTGCGTGACTATGGTATTACTTAGTACCTACCCGATTTTGGCAAGTACCAATCTTCCAAATCAAGAGAAATCGGACTTACTCAAGATTCAGACAATTTTCGGTTATATACATTCATGGAAAGATTATACGGGTTCGAATTAACAAGATTCTTCGGCCAATCTGTGATTGCGGGCAATATTAGGGTTTGCCTGATTTTTCTCCTAATTTAGTTCTTAATCGATTCTGCATGCTCTTCTTTCCTTATTTATGTTTGATTGATTGTGTTTTCTTGTTTGGATGTTCAATTTTTACTACTATATAAACCGCCTTCCCCGTTTCCCCTAATAGACATTAACTATTACTATTTCTCTCTCATTGTCACTCATTCTACTATTCTAAATTTGAGACATTGGTGGGCTGAAAGCCAAGGCCACAAGAATTTAATTATTGCTCTTTCCTAGTGCGAGCATTGCCCGGGGTTAGCATGAAATCCTTGGGAACTCTGACGCACTGAGATTTTGGGGTTCTATTGCTCTTTTGCTATTGACAATTGGAGTACCGCTAAGACTATTATTCTTATTTGCTTGTTTGTTAATTCGCAACTGGTAAGTCTCTTGGCCTTAGAAATTCATTCTCTTCCGTTCGTATTCATGTTTTGTGCCACTGAAACTTCTATGAATCAATGCCCTACTATTCCAACTTGTTTGTAGCTTTATTTGCTCTGAAGTATTCTTATGGTTCCATACTCTTAACATCTAAACTTGCTTATGTCCTAATTGTGATGTATTCCTATCACATGTGTTTAGCATAAACGACTTCTGGTTCTCTTAAACCTGTTTAGCTTGTTGTGTCTATGTCAATTCCTGATGCTTGCCCTGAGTTTATCTCTCTTCTCTGTTTTAGATTATTATGATAATCAACTCATGTGTTCTAGTCCTTGTTGAGTCATTCATGCTTCTGGGGTTGTACTGTTAGCTAGTTCCTGTTTCCATGCTATTTGTAGTACATGCTTTTTGACTTGTGCAAGCCCGTGCTCTTCAATATTACTTGAGACCTTAGAGTAAATCTCATACCTAGCCTTTTCTCCTATGTGTGGCCAATTAGTACAAAGTTTGATACATGTCTGTCCTGTTAATCTGAAAATTGACATGTTACTTGTTCTGACTGATACTCAGCATGTTAAAATTGTCTTATGTTCAACTAACTACTTGCTCGATCATGAAATTGTTCTGCTATGCTACTTTCACTAGGTATTCGTGTTAGACATCCTATGTTAAGATTGTACCTCATTCGTTCTTGTCTATGGCTCTACTAGATCTTCATGTTCAAATCCCCTGCCTAAAGCTCTTTAGGATAGTTCTGTACCATTCTTTGTTTTGGAGCTTTATTTGAAGTAGTTTACTACCTTGTCACGTTTAAATTTGTTTTCTAGAATTATTGGCCCATATGTGTCTTTGATGCCTTTCAATTTAGCATGATCCTATTTATATGCCTTGACTGAAGTTGCATCTAGTTTCAGTTGTAAGAACTAAGTGTTTAAGTTGTTTAATTAATTCTATGAGTAGTTTGTTACCTGTATGGCTAAAATTGGCATCCATTAGCTTAGTTACTTTAATCGTTTGGGCCTAGTATGTTGGGCCTGCCTTTATATCGGGGGTTTGAACTACACTGTTCGCACCTGGAGTTTGGGCCTACTGTCCGCATGAAGTTCTAAGTCTATTTGAAGGCCCAGATGTGTTACTGGGTTATTCTATATTGTAATTGGGCCTGTAATTATTTAATATGGTCTGTAATAACTTGTAAAATTGAATGATGGGGACACTAGTGAAAAAGGGGGCTGAGGTACTTTAATTCTCACATGAATGGGTAGAAAACATGCCTATAGGGTTTAATTGCTTTACTTGCTATCTTGTTTGACATGCTCTATGAGCTAATAGAAAGTATGCCTATAGGAATTCAAACACTTCACTTGCTCAACTTGTCTTATGCCCGCACATTATCAGAAACATGTCTATAAGAACCTAAGTGTTTCACTTGTTCACATGCTTACTTCCATGCACTATTAGATAGCATGCCTATAGGATTCAAACAACATAGTGTTTGCTCAACTTGTGCAATTGCAGCGTGATTATTAGATAACATGCCTATAGGATCATGTTAAGTAATTAAGATATGCTTCCACCGATATTCATCAGATACCATGTCTATAAGGCCTTAATTGATTAACTAAATGGCTATTTTGTTGTTCTTATCACACTGCCCGCTAGAAAACATGCCTATACGAATAAGCATGGCAAATTCATGTTCAAATACCAACTGTTTAGAAAATATGCCTATAGGATATCGCTACTCACTTAAAAATCATTCCTATAGGACTACAGATGAATAATTCTGAGTTGTCCAATGACTCCACTGCCCAAGCGCGAATCACTTAGAGATCATGTCTATATGCTTCTAATAACAGTCATAATCTGCAGCTCCGATAATCTGAATATCAGTACTGTCTATGACCCCTCTCTGCCTAATATGAAATATGTGACTGATTGCGTGCTTTTGTTGCTATGTGTGGAGGCTAACTTGAGCCATTCATTGCTATTATATGCAGTCCTATTTATTTTGAATGTGCCCCTAGTTTTATTATTTTGAGCACCCTAAGTAAAGTCTAAAACCATCCAAATAGTAGGTCCAAAGCCTCCTGGACCATAGGTAAACAAACTTTAACATAGTAATTGGGTAGCAGGAGATGATAGTCTGTGCTTGCTGAATAATGTGAGTAACCCTGTCTTAAGGGAGTTGTGAAGTATTATTTATGTTGCTCGGGGTGATCCTTTAGACTAAAAAACTTAGGATCCCCCCCCCCCTCACCATATGTCTATTGCTCGCATCTTTTTTTCTTCGGTCTTAGACCAAATTAGGTTGTACTTTGTAATCTCCAAAGACTTGTACTAATCATCTATTAATGTATAGTTTAATTCCCCCGTATGTGCAATCTTCTTTACGCTTGTTTTATATCGTTAGTTGTATATTTGAATTCCCTATCTTCCTTTAATTTATATGATCACATAGAACAATTATAATCTAATAATCCCACATAGCGTTAATTTCCGCCGGGACCAACAGTTGTAGACCTCGAATATTGCCTAACACCTTTTATTTGACGTAATTTGAGCCCGTACCCGATCTTTGGTGATACAGACTAGTTAAAATAGAATTATTTGCAAATAGGTGCCCTAACGCACCTTAAAATCGTTAGGTGGTGACTCTTTCCTTTTAATACTCATTTAAAAGAGTTGTTATACGTCGAAAACCGCTTTCGCGAGAAAACAGGGAGCGACAACCCTCGTTTACTTTTCTTCCATCTGGGCACACTTCTCCTCAGTAGCAGCAGCCTCTTCAGCTTTGGAGTTCAAGGCTGCCTCCAAATTATTCAGTCTCTCAGTAGAGGCAGCCTCGCGCTCGGCAGCAGTAAGAACATCATTTTGGACCTCAGACCATTTAGCCTTGGCCTTGTGAAATTGTACATTTAAGAGGGCGGCCTCTCTACTAAGGGCCATCACCTCCTGCTCGCTCTGTTGCAACCGAGCCTCCAACTCGCCGGCTTCGGCGGCTTGTGCTTCTAATGCCGGGAGGCGAGCATCAATTTGATCCCGCTCGGCCAATAGTTGATCCTGCTCAGGTGTGAGTTTTTCTTTATTGAGGATCAACTTCTAAAGGCCCTCGGAAGCAAAGAATTTAGCCTGTAAAGCAAAAATTCAAATAAAAAATCCCGTCATAACATTAATTGAAGAAACAGTAAAAGGAAAAAATATCATACCGCTACTGTGTTGTGCATGGAATTATTTACCATACACTCCCTTGAAAGAGAGTGTATTTTCTTCTTATCTTTCTCTGAAGCTAGTGGCTCCAGGTAATTGGCGAGTTCCTCCACCGGGACAACAAATGGCACTCGGTGGAAACCAAGAGGGAGACGCTCCTCTTCCTCTGGTGATCTCCAGAAGAGGGCAAATAGTTGTGCCACAAATTCGCATAGTCTGGGGACTGGGGAGGAGGGACATCCTCCTCTCGAGTGGCTGCAGCCGATGGGGGTAATGTAGTAGTTACTGGTGATGAAGGTATGGCTGGCGTAAAAGGAGATGGAGCTGATGACGTTGTGGTTTGAGAAGCAGCTGCTGCAAAAGCAGTGCCAGTTATTGGTTGCTCATCAATCAAAGACGGAAGAGGCCCGGTACCCAGCCTCACAGTACCGGGAGCAGCGACTGGGACTCGAAAGCGAGAATGGCATTCTCCACTAAGTCACACTCTCCCCAGAGCGCTTGAACATCGTCCACGGTTGGCGTTATAAGCTCTTCAGATTGAACATTCTATTGAGCTAATGAAGATTGTTGTCTCCTTTGTAGGGAATCCTCTTCATCACTGGCTTCCCCATCATCATAAATCACCACAGTGGATGTGGCTGGCTCAGGCACGGCATTCTTCACCCTTTTATTTTTGCCAGGGGCGAAGCCACCTTATAGGAACCGGTGTCACGTGACACTGCTTATGCTGAAATGGCTCGCTGGTCTGATGGTTAAGTACTTCAAATACTTTACTGAGATCAAGAGTTTGATCCTGCTTCGCAGCACGCTTATTTATTAAAATATTTTAATTAGTGAGGCTTGAAAAACTGGCCTCTAACAAAATTAAGGAACAACAAAACCGTTTGTGCTATATTCCATTTGTTTTTCAATTAGACAATAAATATAATGAAATCATTCTTGAAAAAAGACATATTAGTACTATTTCTAACGAGAGTATCATTGATACATTTCAAAAAATAAAAATCACCACAGAGAGTTATAGTAATTCTTTGAATTTTGTGCCTTTTTTTTCAATATGATGTTATTATAGTAATTATTCATTTGTTTATTTCTTTGCCTATTAAAAATTGTGACACTGCTTACAAAAGGTTCTATCTACGCCACTGATTTTTTTCCCTCGGTCGTAGAGGAATGTCGCCTTTTTTGTTGCTTGTTCTCCGGCCCGGGACTCCAAGAGGAAGCACCTGCACTGAAAGTAGGTCCGATGGCGCCTGTTCAGCTGAAGGCCTCCTGCAGAAATCTCGCTGCATTGTGCGATCAGCCAAAACGTCCTCCTCGGGGACGGTAATAGAGCCCTGCGGAAGACCCGAATTCAACGGAAAGAGAAGTTAGCTAATTTTCTTATACGTGAGGTAAAAACAAGATTAGTTCGAGAATCAGCTTACCATGATTTTTGGCCTTTCACTCGTATTTGAGGGCCAGTTCTTTTACCGGCGAGTCTTATGCGTGGTAATATCCAAAATCTTCTGGACCCACTGGTCTAAGCCTTCGACCCTTAGTGGTGTCCACTGAATTACTGAAATAGTGAAAAGAGAAAGATCAGTAACAACATGAAACAACCTTTAATCAGGGAGAAGACAGACGTTAAGCTTACGTGTATGAGTCCATGACTGGGGAAAAGATGGAATTGTGGCCGGGATGATGTCCATGGTGGCAACTACAACGAAACCCTCTATCCATCCACGATCGTTGCCATCATCCATGCTGGTGAGCAAAGCATGGTGACCATGTTTGCTAAAATTTATTACTCCCCACAAAAAATCTTGGGAGGGAGGGGGGGAGGGGGTAAAGATTCATCATGCGGGCCAAGGAGAGGTCTTCCCCCGTCTCTTGGCATAACCGTCGTAGACAGGCTACCGTCTGCCACATAGAGGGGCCCACCTGTGCCAAACAGGCTTGATACTGATAGCAAAATTTCAAGATTATGAGTTCAAGTCCGCTGCTAAATGAGAATGGGCACAAAGTGAAGTGGTACGTGTAAACGTACGGAAAACCCTTCTTAGGGAAGGTTACTCGCTATGCCAGATCGGGAGCGATGATGTTCAAATCATAGCAACCACAGTCCTCCTTCACATCAGGAATGCTAGAAAGGCGGATGGAAGAAGGGTACACACTAATAGCCATGTGCGGGAGTTAGCAGAAGAAAATTTCTCTTCAAAAATTCTTGGCAGTACTGAGCCTTCTAGGAATAATGATGCTCACTGTAGGAGGGGCAGCATCATCGGTGCTTTCTTTGTTTTTTGAAGAGCTAGAGTACTTGGAAGAGGAGGCTATGGTTAGCAGAATGAAGTAAGAATTCTTTGAAGAAGAAGGTTAAGGAAGAGTAAAAGCAAGAATGAGTTGAGTAAGAGAAGTTGAGAGAGTTTGAAAGATTGTGAAGTGTAAAAGAAGAAAAATAAGGCGTATAAGTAAAAGAATAGGCGGCTAAAATTGTGGCCATGATTACCTCGGCAAAAGTATTGCTAAATCGTGGAGTGACGCGTGTTCGGGACATTAAATGTAGAGAGACGTGCTTCTAATCAAGCGTCAAAAACTTTTCAGAGGAGATCAGAAAATGTTCTGCCAAGAAAAGTATCTTCACCAACTTCCCGATGACACAAAGATGTGCCATCGAAAAGCAAAGGGGCTATCTATATAGGGTAAAATCGATTCGTATTAAGTACTCGTATAATAGAATGTGGAACCGAAGACAGACGAAAGACTCCGAAGGGAATATTGCTAATGAAGACAAACGAATGTCTGACGCCAGATAGCATTCAATGAAGAATATTCTACAGTATTAAATACACAGTCCGTTATAGAGAATTTTAGCATTCATAGCCTACCGTTACACATTCATCAATGGTCCTCATAATTATCATTTAAGAGGGGCTTGATCCTAGGACCTTGTTTCCTAGGTGCAGCTATAAATAGTGACTTCAACAACCATTGTAGAGGACACGAATTTTCTGACAAACTTATGCTATATACTATTCAAAAGCTCAATAATACTTTATTTCTTGTCTACTGATATTCGTATTACTGCCTTCGGAAGCTCTACTCCCGGAACAAGCTATTTACCATCTTATCTCGATTTCAACACTAAGTCTTGTATTTTATTTAATTTATTTATCGTTTTAGGATCAAATCAATTTATTTGTTTATAAACCATGTTACAAATTAACTATACGGTTTACGGGTAAACAGTGGTGAGATTATAATCTCTTTATCTTTATAACCAAACATTCCTTATAAAAGAGAAAAAGAAAAAAAAGGTAACACAATAGGAAATAGTAGTCGTTTTCCTTTCCACAGCAAAACGCGATAACAAATCAAATGATGAAAACGTTTAACGTGTACCAAGTAATGTCAACCATTTCTTCGTAACTTTTCTTTAATTAGAAAAATACCCCCAGAAAAGAGTATAATTGAGTAAGCTCTCCCCTGCCCTTTTGGTTTCATTCAGAGAGAATGAAGGAATATGCTTTATCTTCCTCCATAAATTGATTGAGAAAGACAAACAGGATAAAAAAAAAAAAAAAAAAAAAAAAAAAAAAAAAAAGACGATCTGTTTTTTTAGCACATAGAAAGAGGGAGGGGAACGAAGAAAGAGTATTTCTAAAGCAAACGAAAACAAACCCACAAAATTAAACTTCCTTCCCCCTCTATTCTTGTGCATAAATTTGTTTCCTTTTTCTAAAATTGGTTCTACAATTTTTTTTGGTTTGGTTAGATTATTGTTGAAAAAATGGAGGGAGAAGTTCGAACATCATCTTCATCTTTGAAGTGTGAAATGCAAGGGAATGGGGGAAAAGGTGCAAGTAGCGGTGTTGTAATAAATGAAACTAAATCTGCTAATAAGTTTCCTTTGACATTTTGGGAGATTGGGGTAGCAGGTGGTGTTGTTTTGGGTTATGCATTGGGTCTGCTTTGTATTTATCTAACTATGCCTGCCTCTGATTATAGCTTCCTAAAGCTTCCAAGAAATCTTGAAGATCTTCAAATACTCAGGTAAAAGTGGCATCTATTTTGTCATTCTTATTGGCTTTGAATGTATTTTTCCAATATCTTAATTGAATGCATATTTTAGCTTGCCAAGCTAGTTTTTTATTTTCTTTTTTGGTTTTGAGAGAAGATGGAAAACTGGGAAATCTTTGACCTAAAAAGTGCTGAAATGGTGTCTGGATTCACCCCCAACAAACCCCAGTTAGAAAAATTATGCCTTTCAGTGGAAAGATCATAATTTGTTGATTTGTAAGATGTTGGATTGAAGAGCTTAAGGGGGTAGTTTATGTCCATTACTATATTTGGGAAGAAAAAAAAAAAGAAAGCTTTTTGAGAAGGTTATAATTTTGGTGCCATCTGTAAACCCATTAGCATAGAAGAGAATGTAGATGGAGCTGACCTGCTCAAATTAGAGAAGTGATGCTCATTGTAAATTAAAGCGGAGTAACAGATTCTTTGAAGGAAAGGAGGAGGGAAAACATAGCCCTTTGACATTTGATGGATAAAAAAGTAGAAAGTTTATTATATCTAGCACATTATTCTAGATGGTCGGCTGAGAGGCAATTGAAAGTGACACTAGTGAATTGCCCTAGCTCTGCTTTACACATATACTCCTCGATCAACCTACTTGACCATGAGGTTGGACGTGGGAACTGCTGATAACTCAGTGTTGAGTTAGAGAAACAATTTATTGGTAAGACTTGGTGTAGATGTTCGGCAAACCTCTTTTTAAATGTGAAAAGAGTGAACTTCAGGGGGAATAAACATGAAGGAGTTAAATATGATCTGAATTTATGAACATTTACTAGTTTCAAGGACAGTTTGGGGAGTAAAAGGTTTTCTGTCTGACTATGCCTCTGTGTCTATTTCAGTCTGGGGGGGTCTAGTGGCACCGCAAACATTCTTTATCTTACCTTATCAATAAAAAGGGTGTATCTCAAACATTCACAGTTGCTTGTTCATTGATGGAGAGCTATAAGTAAATCCCGTTGAACGGTGAGTAGAATGGATTGTTAGATGTAACATGTGTAATGGGAGAAATTAAGGAAAGACGTGGATTGTTAATAGTTTTAAGCATTGAAGTTTTTATGCACCCATTGCATGAGTGGGGTAGTTGACCCAAGGAATTGATCAAACAATGGGTAGGAAAATCAACTCTGTTCACTAAACTTGCTTGCTGGTGATATGTCCTGGCTTTGAACTGTGCACTTGAAATGCTAATGTATTTGTGCAAGCAGATGCATAGGTATCTACAAAAATAGCACTTGTAATTGACATTTGGCATTGTTTTTATCAAAATACTGCACTTGTAGTTGATCATGCATGCTAATCTGCATTTTCAGACTTATGTCCTAATTGTTAGAGATGATATCATGTACTAGTACATTTCTTTCTTGTTCCATACTAATTTCCACAAAGGACACTTGTATTATATGATTTTTATACCACATATGGTTTTAAATGTTCTGTAGGGATCACCTGGAGAGCTATACTAGTGACTACACCGTTCAGGTCCTTGTGGGTTACTGTGTTGTCTACATTTTTATGCAGACATTTATGATCCCCGGAACAGTTTTCATGTCACTGCTTGCTGGATCTCTCTTTGGAATCTTCAGAGGTGTAGCACTGGTCGTGTTCACTGCTACTGCAGGTGCATCATCTTGCTATTTTCTATCCAAACTGATTGGGCGGCCTCTCGTGTTCTCACTATGGCCTGATAAGTTAACTTTCTTCAGAGACCAGGTGATTTTCAACTCACAACCCAATCATAATGTTCTACTTTCCTAAATGCTACTGTTGCAATAAAGTATCTCTGATCTATCAGGTGGCTAGAAGGCGAACACGGCTGCTAAATTACATGCTTTTCTTGAGAGTTACACCGACACTGCCAAACACATTTATCAATGTTGCTTCACCAATCGTGGATGTGCCTTACCATATATTCTTCTTTGCAACTGTCATTGGGATAATTCCAGCTGCTTATGTCACTGTCAGGGTACTCGGACTCTTTATTCAACTCTTTGTGCAAAGTGTCAATGACTAAGAAATAGGGAACATATTTTGTTTTGGCCAACTATGGTTTCTGCTCCTTTTGACTTAAAAGAAAAACATTTTAGATTTATGATGCAAAGAGGGAGCAAACTTATCGACTCCTGGGAAGTGGGGTTCTGTAGGAAGGGGAATTTAAAAAATTGAACATCTTACATACAAAGAGGGAGCTGATTTTAACTTGTAATTTTTTGAGTTCATCTGATAAACTCTTTTCGTGTACTACTTGTGTGAACATGAGCTGTGATGGTAGTAAATTAGCTGAAATCCAGACACTAGTGTACAAGCTATGAATTTACGACATTTCACAGTATTAGTTTAATTCTGCTGTATTAAATTTAAAATTGACTATGCTGACCAAAGATTACAATGCAGGCTGGAATAACTCTTGGAGAATTGCAGTCAGTGGGTGATCTCTATGACATGCATTCTATAGCTACGCTTTTCCTTATCGGTCTTGTAACTGTTACGCCCACATTGATTGGCAACAAGAGCTGATTATAGAGCTCAGCTTCAGCAAAAAACATTGTGAAGTGTAATGACTACCATTAACCTTCCTCGGCATGACTTCATTATCTGTACAGATTAGCATTGGACAAGTGCATTGTGCTAAAGTCTCTGCGCTCAAAGTTATGCAGCTATTGAATTTGATCCTGAAGCATTTGCTTGAAAAAACAACCCAAAAATAAAGGATCTGATGTCATTTGAAGATATTGATGTGTAAGCTCCTGTCATGATTCTGTAATAGTTTATTTGACATGCTATTGGAAAACGTTGCCTTAGATCTTATATTCATTTCTTTCGTCTGTTTCCTTTTTCTTAGTTTCATATTTAAAAGAAGGCAGAATGGCCTAAAATGGCACCTATACTTGTGCCACTTTGTCATGTCGGTCCCCAAACTTAACAATTTGTCGATTGAACACTTGTACTCCTTCAAACCGTATATAATAAACGCTTCTGACCATTGATCAAGCTTACGTGACATTGAATCAGCTGAGTTGGACAAAATGTGTGAAATACACAGCGTATAAAGCGAGTGTAAACAATGAATTTGATTTAACACTGATCTAAGATTTAAATCAAATTCCTTAGTGCAAATCATTGAGTTAATTACCACATGCAAATGCAAATCCTTACCTGCACTTTTCCACTCTTTCCCTTTCTTCCCCCTTTTCATCCCCTTCTCTCGACCCTCAAACACTCAAAAAAAAGATTTCACCTTTTCATATATATTACTACTAAATTTGATCAAAATTCGATTTTATTTCTCCCTGTATATATATAACACAGATTTAGATAATCACATCTTAAATTTCCCTCCTCGAGTTCCCCAAACTCCAATTTCTAGTTTTTGTTCCCCGTGTAATTGAAATCAAAATTCGATTTTGTTTCTCTCTTTGTAATCAATTTCTAGATTAGGGCATACACAGGCGAGAGAAGGCACCGAGTAATTAGAGATGAGAAAGAAATCACCGCGAGAATTCCCGGTGGTCGAAGATTGTTGAAAGTGGCGGCATAGAGGTGGGGGTTAGTGGTATTGCTCCGACGGTACTGATACCGAACTACGACTAAAAAGCTCAACAAGTCGCCGAAGTTAGCTTCATTGAACATCACCGGCTATGTAAGAGTCACTGCCGGTGAAAATTCCGGCCAAAGTTCCGGATCTAAAACCCATATGATAGTAGAAACATAAAATAAGAAGACAATGGGGTAAGGATAAGAGGAAACAGGAAAAGCATCAATCGGAATAGATGATTTTTATGTTTGAATTTATTTTTATTTTTATTTTTGATTTTAATTATTTTTAATCTACCATGTGATATGGCATCTACACATTGTTATTTTCTGACGTGGCAGCCAACATGGAGGAGATTGTATTACACATACTGACAGCCTCCTGTCATAAGCATTTATTATACACGGTTTGAAAGAGTGTAAGTATTCAATTGGCAAACTGTTAAGTTTGGGGACCGGCATGACAAAGTGGCACAAGTATAGGTGCCATTTTGTCCATTCTGCCCTAAAAGAATGGAAAATTGGAGAGCCAAGATCTTAAATAGCTTAATAGCTTCTTTGGCCAAGCTTCTAAAAACTGCTTATTTTAAAAAGTGCTTTTGTAAGAGGTGATTAAAGTACTTTTGTGGTTAATCAATTTGAAAAACACTTTGCCAATATTGGAGCAGCAATTGTTCTTGGCCAAGGTTCCAAAAGTGCTCTTTGTAAGAGGTGCTTTTCGAAAAAGTATTTTTCGAGAAAAATAATTTGTGTTTGGCTAATCAATTTGAAAAATACTTTTGCCGATATTAGAGCAGCAATTTGTGCTTAGCTAAGGTTTCATAAATGCTTTAGGATGGAAGTTATTTTTATCGGCTTTCAAAAAATAATTTTTACTTCTCCTCAAAAGTATTTTTTCCTCCTAAAGCTTGGCCAAACACATCAAATTTCTAAAATAGGCATTTGTAAAAGAAAAAAGCACCTTTAGCCTCCAAGAAACTTGGCCAAACATGCTATAACTGGATATGCTAATTTTGGGGAGACTTTCATAATAACTTACGTATTTATAAAATATTTCATAATATACAACTAGTATTAGAATAACAAATTCTACAACAAATGTATAAAAGATATACTCTAAAAATATGATAGATTTTCTATTGAAGGAGAATCCTACTTTGAAACGTATCCTTAATTAGTCCCTAAAAGTTCTCCAATTAATTAATTATTGATTACCACTACAAACATATTAGGCTAGGTACTACATTTGGGACACTTTCATTTTTTAATTTCATTCTCCATATGGTAATATTTACATATTTACGATACTTTGCATTTATTTGTTTTATATGTGTGTGTATACACCTTTAATATACATTATATATATGGAGAAACATATCTCATATATAACATCTATATATATATATATATATATATATATATATATATATATATATATATATATATAT
>MCJB01048077.1:50433-71533 GCA_002018475.1 Nicotiana obtusifolia
ATATATATATATATATATATATATATATATATATATATATATATATATATATCGTATCTTATACAAGATATATATAATTACTATACTATACCTATAGTATATATATTAAATATATTATATGTATAATAATACATTATACATAAGTAGTGTGATGAAATAAAATTATTTATTGAAAGACAATTCGATAAGAAAAAGGAGAGCTGGGAAAGACCATAAAAATAATTAATTTTTTTCTAGTGTGAAGAAGATACTGATTTATTGAAGATGAGAGAGAAAGAATTAATAAAATTGAAGTAAAGGCAATCCTAATTCTATGTTAAGTGGGAGTATTTTTAGGAGAATGTTAGATAATTATGCGTTTAATACAATCAATTGTCACGACAGGTAAGTTACAAAATGAGACATTTAAGGGATATTAAAGTGGTATACAATCTAATTAGAAAGTTAAAAAATTGTATTTTATGTAATTTTCTGAAAGTAGTTGTAACTTATTTAAATAAGTTTTAAAGAGATTACAATCTGTGAAAAATTACTCCTAATTTTGGGTGCATTTAGACCTTTGGGGGTGGTTTGAAACAGACTTGCATGGGAGAAAATTGAGTAAAGGAAAAGCAATTTCAGGTTTGTAGGCTTGGCCGTCTATCAAGGGAAAGAGGGAGTGAAACACAAATTTTGCTTTGAAGTTTGAACTAACCAGGCCATTATCTTTTCCAGGGAAGGACATCCTTTTCCACGATTTCTACATTGAGCTATCCGTGTCTTACCTGTTGTGAGTTAAAAATCGAAAATAGGAGCCCGGACAATATTGGTCAAATAGACTAGGTATAACCAACTACTGTCTTGTCTTATACGGAACAGAAAAAGGAAGAAAAAGAAAAACAACGCACCATCTAGCTATTCATTTAGCCTTGAAGCATGGTAACGAAGATAATCGCAAAGTTCAACAAAGGCATTAAGCCATCAATTGGAACTTTGAAACTTGGACGACTGTTTATTACCTGTGAACAGCAATCTAGAAATCTCAAACAGAAAACAGAATCAATAGTGTAAACTTTGGTTAATGAGGGGCTAGTTGTACACAATTTAGTTCTACATGAAACTGACAGCTACAATCCGAGAAGTGAACATATGAACGAACACTATCTCATGTATTACAACATTGGACAAATGCAAGCCCTAAGATTTTCTAAATTTCTTTTTTCTGCCTGCAGTGTCAGGTGTTCGGTTGTCCAGCTTCCTTTTTGTCCCAGTTTGTTTCAAGTCGGAGGCAGCAGCCTTGAGTGCTTTTGCTTTTCGGGCAGCAACAGATGGTCGCTTTGCTATGCGCTCGTTTGGCTTCTGCGATATCTGTGTTTTTGGTTTTGATTTTCCTCGGTCGTTCATCCTAGATTGAGTTTTCTTCTGCACGCCCGATTTGCTTGCTCTCACACCCTGGTAGGAGATGGCAGCCTTCGCTTTCATGTTACCCTTACTGCCTGGTGTAGCTGAATGTACTGCAAACCTCTTTGCCGGAGAACTGAATCTGTCTTCGGTTCCCAAGCTTTTCCTCTTAGATGGAGTAGAATTTGCTTTAGAATGAGACACCCTCAGCTCACGATCCCGTAGTTTCAAGTTACGCTTTCTTGCGGCAATGTTGGCAGCCTCCTGCAAACCCAAGTAATAATATAAGGAACAAATTATCTTTCAACTAAGTAACCAGGGTACAAAGCTACTGAAAAATTAGTGAAACTCATCTAAGACATTAGGATATATTATCTTTCAATAACATCCTTACAAAATAATTAACTTCAACTACTCTGTAGTACTATAAAAGGAAAAACAAAAAGATAGTCCTAGAAACTGAACCATTATTCTCATTTATTATTCCTTCTATTGTAGGTAATTCTATTATTCCGCCTATGATATCTTGTAACAAAGTACTGCTTTAATAAAAGAACCATACAGAAAAAGAATGATATATATCAAACATGACATTCCAAGGATTGAAGAAGACTGCCAGACTAATAAATATCTGTTTATCGGGCAACTGGCTCCAATCTACAAGAATAAGGTAGGAAAGCTAGATTACCAATAAATCCCACAAAAAGGCTGATCTGCGCACCACCTCAACTAAAATATTTTCTCTACTGCCTGAAGATCAACATAAATGGTACCTTTCTTCTCTCATCTCCCTCTAAATGCAGGTGGAAGCATGAGGCAAGAAGTTTTTTCTCGTCCTGGAACATTCATTGCTGCATCTAAACAAACTATGGTCTAATTTCTTGAAAAGCCAAGAAGATAGATCAATGGTCAATTTGCTATTTATCCCGTCTGTCAGCCCAATTTCCGCCAGTATGGGAGAGAGACAAAGGGATATTTACTCAAGAAAATGTATCCATTAGTTTTTGTTTGTGAAAGAAAGGAATTCCATCTTTCCTTGACTCAGTTCTTCCTGTCCCTAGAAGGCGATTTGTAGTAAAGTTTCAGGGGTTAACTTTGCTAGATTTCTACAATTTGTAATAGATCAAGTAAATTACAGGCTTCAGTGCTTATGCACAAAGGAAAGGGAAAAAAGTTGGTAGGGTCACTTCAGGAAGTATAATTAAACCGAGAGGATAAGTACAAGGTAGCACTATTTAATGGAAAAGGGATAAAACCGCAACAGTTCAAGTTTAGATTTAGATTAGGGATAATTTCACAGACCTCCCTTAACACTAACTTCCCTTGTGGTTCACAATATTACGTGTACCTCCCTTAATTTTATTTTTACTGTAACAATTCTATTAACCTAATTATCATTAATTTAAAAATTTATAATCTGACAAAAATACATTTTTTAATATGTTTTCTTTGTTAATTAGTTATTATTTGTTAACACATTTTAAAATTCATTTCACCGTGTTTTCCGTCACCCACAACTATCTCACCACTACCACTCACAAATTTCTCTCCATCGCCTGCTCAATGACCATCAATTTTCTCATCTCAGATCATGTCTTCAACTTCCACCACTGCCAAACCCCGCCACTCTCCTAGAAGACATACTCAAAAAAGTCTAATCCGAACTCGTTAATTGCCATGGCTCCGGCATCTCCGTTACGGACTTTAGCCCATTGTGAATAAGAATTCCTTTCCATTATCTAAAAAATTGAATCAGATCTATGTAGCCTTTGAACCAAAAAGTCCGTCTCCAAGGAGGCTGGAAGCACACCACACAATTTGCCGCAACCCCTTCAATATTTGAAACCTTATTTGACCCCGTTGATTACATTATCACTGGTACACGGAGAAAACCATACAAAGAAGCTGTAGAACACTACCATACCAGTGAGAAAAGGCATAAAAAGAAGCTGTAAAATACTACTGTGTTGTTATATAGAGTGGCAAATAGGAAAAGATACACCAAGATTACAAATATTGATGCATTTAGAACCAACCCCAGGTGCAAAGTAATTGAATCTATGCGCTAACAAAATAATTCATGGAAATGAATTTAAAAAGAAAAGATTACAAAACTAACTAACACAGGGCATGTTAGAAAGTGTTATTTAGTCAGATCATAAATTTTATATTAATAATAATTAAGATAATAGAATTGTTACATCAAAAATCAAAACAAACGAGGTACACACAGTATTTTGAATAGCGTGAGGCAACAAAAAGCGATGAGGGCCCACTTCACTGAGGCGAGAAGCGAGAAGCGTAGCGCTCACCTTTTTGATGTGAAGCACCAATTAGTACAAAAACTAAAATATTAAATTTACATATATAAATAACTAAAAACTCAATAACAACAACATATTATTAATAAATATATAAATTCAAAAACTCAATAGAAATCAAATATTTTAATATATTGTTTATAGAGAGAAATTAATTGTAATTAAAGAGAGAAAATAGTGGTTAATTGTAATTGTAATTATAGAGAGAAGTTAATATGCACGTAATTGTTTACTAAACTGGAAAAAAAATCAAAAGAGAAACAGAAGAAGAAAGAAGAGCAGAAGCGAAAACAGAGGTGAAAGAAAAGAAAAAAAGAATATTTTTGCTGGAAATCAGTTGTTGCCGGAAAGAAGAAGAAGAAGAAAGAACACTTAATACCTGAAAAAGAAAAAGAAAAGAAAGAAGAACGAAAAGAAAAAGAAAAGAAGGAAGGAAGAAAGAAGAAAGAAGAAAGAAGAGAGGCTTACTGCCGGAAAAACAGAGGCTTACTGCCGGAAAAAGAAAGAGAAAAGAAAGAAGAAAGAAGAGAAGCTTACTGTAGGAAAAGACGCCAGAAAAACAGAAGCTTACTGCCGGAAAAAGAAAGAAGAAAGAAGTACCTGTAAGTCGAAGAAAACCCTAACTTTTATTTAAGTCTCTTCTTTTTTTCTCTCTTTTTTTCAGAAAGCGACGCCTCTGTCGCTACCTCGCCTCGTCGCCTCGCCGGCGCTACTTCGCCTCGTCGGGGCTTTTTAAAAACACATCGTAACAGACCAAAAAAAGCGTCTGAGCCTCGCTTCGAGTCGCTACTCGCTATTAGCGACATAGCGAGCGCTATTTACAACCCTGGGTTACAGAGCCAAACCTGAGGGGTGATCTCTGAAATTATCTCTTTAGATTATTGAATAAGGACTGCTTCTAAGTTACTGCTTCTAAGTTACTGGGTAGAAGAGAGTAATAAAATAGGTTAGATATTTCTATAGCGATGCTCCAGTTTACTGAGGGCATGACCATGGATAGGAAGGTACGAAAGTTGAGAATAAAGTTAGAGGATTAGGTAGCCGAGCGTTGTCCTTGCTTGTAACAGTAGCTTTAGTACATTACTTAGTGTCAAGTCATGTATTTTTCATATTCCTAGATTTCTGTTATTACTTTGGTGTTGCTTTCGTTTCGGTTTTCTGATGCATTACTTAGTGTTAGTCTTGTATTTTCACTTCGGTTTCCCTGTTGGTTTGCTTGTTGCTGCCCCTTCCTTTATCTTTCCTGGGCCGAGAGTCTACCGGAACAATCTCTTTGCCTTCTTAAAGGTAGGGGTAAGGTCTGCGTACACACTACCCTCCCCAGACCCCACTTGTAGGATTACACTGGGTTTTTTGTTGATTTTGTTGTTGGGTAGATATTCTTTTTCTGTAACTTTTCAACATAACATTATAATTGAAAAGGTATCCCAAAAAAAAAGAAAAAGAAAAAGAAAACTAAAGCAGCTAAAGGACTTATGTAATTTCAATCATAGAGTCCACCAGATAACAAGTTGTGATGTTTGAAAAGTGGCCAAGTGACCCGGGAAAAGCTGATTGACTCTTCCGCAACAAAAGGAAAATTGAATAACCCCAAATAGTTAAGTAGCCTATTTTACTAGAACCCACAACAAATCCCAAAACCACAAAATACCTTGTCTATGCAAACCTTAAAAATACTATAACTAAAAGCAAGAAACTAATCTAGAATTACAATTTGATGCTCCAAAGCTCGGGCCTTATAAGATAGTATTCCCCGTCTCTTTCCTTGCACAATCTCCCAGAAAGTAACTGTCACCATTTAAGGTGCCTAGCTGATGCTAGAGGTTTACAGATTGGTGCCCAGCTTATCACCAACAGAAAGAGCATAACAAGGAACGGAAAGAAGCTTCCTTTCAATGTCAACTCAAGGGATAGATTCAAATAATTATTTTTATGGCTGCAGAAAACACTGGCAAAACTGCAAAACACCTACACTGATGGAGATGCATGCCAACAACAGCTAAATAGTAGTCTATGTAATATGAAGCACGTATCACAAATCGTAAACTCCTCCTAGGTTAGTACGACAATTAGACATGAAGAAACGAAATAGACTAAGACTTGACTCTATTTTCCCAGATAAACTAAATGAGTTTTGTCTTTCTAATCTCAGATGAGTGAAGCAATCAATCAACTAAGCCTTGATTCCAAACTAGAGGCAATATTATTCCACTGTATCCATCATTCAGAGGACCCAGATGATGCTAAAGCAAACAAAAAAAAAAAATTAATCCCATCTACAGCTAATTTCTAGCTTGTTTATAGAATCAAAGCGCCAACTTTTAAGACTGAATCACCTCAACGTGAGTATGATGTAGGAAAAATAATATTAATGCAATTATAAACTTTGAAAGCAAAAGGAAGTTGATAATATATACCCTTGTTTTGAACAAAACATAAGCAATTCCTTTTCCTAGGAGAGTATTGGGATCTCTGATCACACGAACAGCCTCAACGCTAGACTCCAACTCTTTCATACCAGAGAACAACTGATAAACTTCTTCATCCTGCAAGGAAACGAACAAAAATCAAATTGTGGGTACAGAAAGAAAATTGCCAATTAGAACAGTAACAAGTATGCATCCTCAAGTAACTTACCTTCACATCAAATGGAAGGTTACCCACAAAAACAGTCCTTTTGTTATCATACAGTGCACTATTCTCTCCCTTCATCTTTTTGCGCGGCGGACATGCTCTGTCAACTCGGATATGTCTTCCTTCAATCTATATAGATAAATACCATAAGCAAACTTCCCAACAATCTGAATCCTGAAAAAGAGCTTCTTTCAGAAGAATATGCAAAAGCAATCAACTGTAAGAGAAGCTTACCACTGCCATATTATGAGCCAAAGAAACCTGGGCAGATTCCTCCGATTTAAAAACAACATAAGCATGAACACTGCATTTACAACCAAGTCGCCTTATTATACAATAGGAAATCAGATATAAAGAAATATAGCAATACACCAATCAATGCAAAAAAGCAGCATTTTCGGGACAAGAAGCTTTTATCTCCCATACCCATTAAAGTTACAATAACAGAAAGGGTGTTACTATCAACCGTACACATGATCAGTTAACTTTGATATCTTAGTCCAATTTCCTAAACAATAATCATGAAAAAACGTCACAACAATCAACCAATGACGCCTCAATCACAAATTAGTTGGTGAATCCTCAGTATCAATAGGTCCATTTAACTATTAGAAAACCATAATGCAGCTTAATTATAATGTGTTCATCAAACCTGTCAGCATTATCATTGAGTTTTTTCTTAATGATAGCAGCCTTCCTTGGAGTTGCACTCTGCCAGAAAAAGTAACAAAAATCAAAATCAGGCTCCAAGGTAAAACAATGTACACATAATTGTTAACACCTAAAGCACATTAAAACAAAGAACAAGTAGCTAATACTCACATCAGCTAACGGAATAGACCTAATCCTTACAGATTCTACCTCTCCAAAACTCCCAAACTCCTTCATTAAAGCCTTCTTCTTGATCTTCAAAGGCAAATTCCCAATAAAAACAGTCCTTAAAAGTTTACTCTCATCATCAAATCCCTCAGTTGAGACCATCATATTCTCTGGATTATCCATCTTCTTCCTCTTTTCTCCTACCACCATTTCTCCAATCCCTTTCTCCACCTCCTCCTCCATATCAACCAGCCCATATCGCTTCGCCTCGTACTCTGCCTCAATCTCATCCCTTTTCCTCTTTTTCTTCTCCTTTTTCTTTGACTCTGAACCCAAATTTCCTATCATATCCTCTTTAGCTTCTGAACCCAAAATTACATTTTTGTCCTTTTTCTTCCTCCCAGAATCAGAAACTACACCATTTGATTCCTCATTAGCTTCTTTAGATACAGACCCTGAATCCAAGATTACACTTTTATCCTTTTTCTTCCTCTTCTTGAGTTTTGCAGTATCAGAATCATTATTTTCAAAACCCCCATCAGTTTGATTCTCAATAGAAGCTTCTACAACACCTAATTTTGGTTCTTGGGAAGCTGTGGGATTGTCATTATTAGGTTTTCTTCTGAAAGGATTGTTATCAGAAAAGAGTGAATCAATGTTTGAATCTGTTGGGGTTGCGCCAAAAAGGGTGTTGAAAATATCTGAAGAATTTGAGGTTTCATTTTGTGATTGTTTCTGCTTCTCTTTGGATTTCTTTGCCATTGAGATTGAATTTCAGACAGAAGACGCAAAGTTTCTGGGATTGATTGTGTAGAACGGGAGATTTTGGGGGGTAAGAAGAAAGAAATTGGATGTTATGATTGGAGAGAAAAAAAACGTGGCACCTTATACATGTAACGTGAACCCTAGGTTTAATGTTGTCTAATAGCCGTTTAAAATGGTTTTGGAAAGGAAGAGAAGTAGTTTTTGAGAAGCAAAAAGTTAACTTTTTCTCAAAAGCAAAGTAAAATGGTTTTGACTTTTCTTCTTATAAAAATTACTTTTAATAAAATATAATATATACTAAAATAATTGTTAAATCTAATACTTAGAATATTAATGTATAAGTATTTTTTTCTTATTTTTGGGATAATTTTCTAACATATAGTAACTTTAGGTGTGAATGATTTTATATTTGTTGAATGATTTTTAATATATTTGAATAATATTAAAAAAATTAAAGTACTTTTTAATCTATTTTCATATTTTACTTAAGTAAAATGAAAGATTTAATTATTGCCTGTAATAATAAAATTTTGAGATTATTTATTTACTTATAATATTAACATTAAGAAAATCTATTCATGTTCTTATTCGTAATTTGATAATTAAAAGCACTTTTTGAAAAACTTGGCTAAACACAAATTATTTGCTCAAAAGTGATTTTCAGAGTGATTAACCAAACAAAAATTGCTTCTCTCCAAAAGTATTTTTTTCAAAAACACTTTAAAAAAAAACACTTCTCAAAATAAATTATTTTTTCCAGGACCAAACATGCTATAAATTGTTTCTTGCTTCGTTTCTTTTTCCTAACTACATACTTGCCACTTGCTCTTTATATACGTAACGTGAACCCTAAGGTTATTAATGTTGTTAAAGACGGGTAAACATAGATTATTTTTTGTTAACCGTCTCAACATTTTTTTGCAAGCACTTAATCGATTATTTATAAAAATCACTTTTAACACTTAAAAGTGATAGTATTTAACACTTTATGCTTGTAAGTTAATTTAATTTAATCAATTGATCCACCCATATTCCTAACAGCAATTTGAATAAACTCCTAATTTGAATAATTATTGAAGAGTTGACCAAGTTTGACTTTTGAGTATTTGACCCCGAATTAGAGTTTTGATAGTTCCGTTAGGTCCCGATGGTGATTTTAGACTCAGGCGTATGCCCGAATTTGCATTTAGATATTTTTAGAAGGTTTCGGGCACTAATTGGCGAAAGTTGGAAATTTGAAGGTTTGGAATGTTCATAAATTTAACTGAGAGTTGACTTTGATGATATCGGATTCTGATTGTGGTTCTAGGGGAATAGCATCTTTATGTCATTTGGGACTTGTATGCAAAATTTGAGTTCATTCCGAGTTGATTTGATATGGTTTGGCACGAGTTTTGAAAGTTGAAAGTTCAAAAGTTTATTAAGTTCGATTTGAGGCGCGATTCTTAGTTTTAATGTTGTTATGCATGATTTGAGGCCTCGAGTAAGTTCGTGTTATGTTATAGGACTTGTTAGTATATTTGGATGGGGTCCCGAGGGGGCTCGGGTGAGTTTTGGACATGGTTCGGATCATTTCGAATGATTTTACATTGCTGATTTTCTGTTGTTACCTATTGCTTCTGGTGTTCTTCGCGATCGCAAAAGTCGAGCCGCGATCGCGAAAGGTGTTTTGGTCCGTTGTGAACTTGCATTTCCCGTTCGCGTGAGGATGAACGCGTTCGCGTAGAGTTAGGACTGGTCTTCATCATGTTCGCATCTGCTTCTATGCGTTCGGGTAGTGATTGGGTTGAGCTGGGCAGGAAGCTGGTTTCCTCTTCGCGTTCGCGATGTTGTTCCCGCGATCGCGTAGTTTTGTGAGCCTTGTGTATCGCGTTCGCGAGGCTTTTGCTGATTGCATAGAGTAATCCTGGGGCAGTGCATTTTTCTTCTTCATGATCGTGCTGGTATTTTCGCGATCGCGATTCATTAATTCGTCCAGTGAATATAAAGTACTCTATTTCGGAGGTTTCAGCCATTTTTGCATTTTTGGAGCTATGGAGCTCGGATTGAAACGATTTTTGAAGCGATTTCCACCATGTGGATTGGGGTAAGTGGTCTCTTCTCAGTTTTAATTATATTTCACGAATCTATCCTCGTTTTTGGCATTTGGTTGATGATTTCAAAAGGAAAATGGGGAGTTTTTGTCAAAGATTTCATAAAGTGAATTTTCGAGTTTTGAGCATCGATTCGGAGTTGGATTTGAGTGAAACTAGTATGGTTGGACTCGTAGTTGAATGGGTTGTCCGATTTTGTGAGTTTTGTCGGGTTCCGAGGTGCGATCCAGGATTTGACTTTTTGGTTGACTTTGGGCTTTTGATTAAAGATTCGATCTTTATCGATTAGGTTTGTTTCCTTTGGCATTATTTGATGTTTTTGAGTTGTTTTTGGCTAGTTTTGAGCCGTTCGGAGGTCAGTACGCGCGACATGGTATTTTTGTAGGATCGTTTGACTTGCTCAGTATTGGATTTGGCTTGTTCGAGGTAAGTAACACTTCTAAACGTGGTGCTAAGGGTATGAATCCATGAATATACGTGTTATGTGTTTGGTGTTAAGGTAATGCACATGCTAGGTGACGGGCGTGTGGGCGTGCACCATAGATTGTGCCTCTGTTGATCCTGTGATACTGTGTAGCTACCAAATCTTGTTTTTATCCATTATATTTTTACGTGCTAGAGTAATTGAGTTGTAATCCATGTTTGAGACCATGTTTAGGCTATATGCTTATCCTGTTAGGACTCATTGAGGTCATTTCTACTGTTGAGTTATTTGCTTGAATTGTAAATACATACTCGGTCACATACATCCATGGGCTGATTGACATGACATCCGCGAGCATGAGAAACTGGAGAGATTGATGACTGAGTGAGGCCGAGGGCCTGATTGTGAGTGATGATTATGGGATTGGGCTGCACACCGCAGTTATATGTGTTATTATTATATGGATCGGGCTGCACGCCGCAGCAGGCCTTAGGCTTTATTATTGTGGGATCAGGCTGCACGCCGCAACAGGTCAGATTGGCTTATATTAGTGCTTGGGCAGGATCCGCTCTTCCAGAGTCTGACATATATATATATATATACGTGCTTTGTTGAGGGGCTTATGAGTCAGGCACCCGTACAGTGCTGAGTGAATGTGTATGTGTGTGATGAAGTGGGAATTTGAGGCAGACAACTTGAGTATGTTGAGGGCGAGGGTACCTGGGAATATCATCGTGAAATTATTTATTTGACATACATACTTGGCATGTAGGCATAAAGATGCATTTTCCCCAAGCTATATGGTATTGTTGCATTCATAATCTGACATGTACATTTGACCTGTAGGCATTGAGACGTATATTCTTCCTGCTAGACGGCATATGATAATTGATGACTTGACATGCATATTGACATGTAAGCATAGAGGTGTACTTTCCTCATGTTATCTGATAATAAAATATCGTATCTGTTGTGAAAGCTTTTGGGAAAAATCACAGTTTTCTGATATACTCACATTTTGGTGATTTCGGTGAAAGATTTGGGTTTTCCTATTATACTTGAAAAGCTTGCCTATTTTTTCATAATTGTGAACAAGCTAAGCACCATATCTTTGAGTTGTTTCTTGTACTACTTTTATTATATTGTTATGAGTTGATGTTGAATATTGGTGTTGGTTCCTGACCGTTGTCCAAGCTCGTCACTGCTCTCAACCTAAGGTTAGGTTTGTTACTTATTGAGTACATAAGGTCGGTTGTACTCATACTACACTTCTGCACCTTGCGTGTAAAATTTGGATGCTGATGTTGTTGTGTGTGGCGGGAGCTGGCATTGAAGACGTATCCGCGTTCCGGTCATAGCTGCCTCTTATTCTTGGTAACTTTAGAATTATTAATCAGTTCATGTATATTTCAAGCAGATGATGTATTTATTTTATACCAAATTTGTAACTCTAAATCTTAGAAGCTCACGGTTTGTACTACCAGTCCTTGGGATTTTGTAAAAAAGCTCAGTTATTTCATCATTTATTTTCTCAGTTAAATCTAATTTAAGTAGGATTGTTGCTATTTCACTTACCTAGCAGTTTGGGTTAGGTGCCATCACGACTAGTTAGATTTTGGGTCATGACAAGTTGGTATCAGAGCTGTAGGTTCATAGGTTCTACGAATCATGAGCAAATGTCTAGTAGAGTCATGCGGATCGGTATGATGACGTCCATACTTATTTTTGAGAGGCTGCATGGAATCTAGAATAAACTTCCCATCTTTCTTTTCTTATCGTGCAACATCAGTTCAGCTTGAAGCATATCTCTTTGAATTCCTTCCACTCACTTGTATGCATGAGCACTCGGTATCAGCTGTACTTCGACGGCTTGTGGAATTCCATGGATGAGGTGCATATGTGTTTTGGTGATGGGCCAATCTGGAGGACTTAAGGCCAGGTTTAGACCGCAGCTTAGCTCTATAGTTTCAGTTGTGTGAGTATATGCTCTTTGATTTCTATGTCCGGTGGTGTTCCTATGAGTGGGACTGGTGTCTCGGTGAGTGGTTGGATGGTTATATGATGAGTAGGAAGTGACTGCGGGAAGTGTTCAGATGGTTTGAATATGTTGAGAAGAGTTTGCGTGATATGTGAAAAGGACTATTGGATGCTCGATTTCTGTGGATTTGTCGTACAGTCTTGAGTTACGAAAGTTTTTGAGAGATTCTTTTGTTATTTCATTTGTGGAATGAAGCAGATTTTCATGTCTTGTTGATGAGTTCAGACTCGGGGAGATTAAGTGACTGCGTATTAGTTGTGGATGTGGAAGGGTATAGAGAGATGTCAATTTGAGGCTAAGCAGGTGGGTTATCACCTGGGGGAAATCCATTGATGTGTGATCCTTATGATGTTGTGTAAAGGCTTTCTTTTCTACTAGTGGATATATGTGTTGCGATTTGAGTTTGGATTGGTTGAGAAAGTTGACCTGACCGTCACGAGGATGAATGCGAGCTTAGAAGATGATTTGAGGTACTAAATGGTTTGGGTCACATGAGCTTATGAAGGATTTAGTTGAATCTCACTGCGGTATTATGGCAGTAATAGAGTATGGGCATTGTGAGTTATCGAGTGTTTTGATCTATGGCTTTGAGCCAAGTGGGGGAGTCTGCTATCGACGATTTGATTGCATGGTTACATGCTGTATTGGTTTCGGTCTGAAGCATACTTGTGGTTTGGTTATCTTGCAGATGTTGGCTTTGAGGATGACATATGCACGGAAATTTCTGGATGCATGGTGTATTACACTTTATGGGTATATGGGAATCATGGAATGATTGAGTTGTTATTCGTGAAGGATGTAGTGCGCATGGAGTAGGAATTTGCTCGGTTGCATTAAGGCGGGGTTACTTCTTGGGTGTTGTCGTGCTAATGGGGCACAGGTCGTTCAGCATATTTTTGCAGTGCAGTTGCGATTTGAGCAGAGTGGGTAACTCTCAAGAAGGTTCTAATGGGTTCAAGATTTATATGTAGCAATTGGGAATTTTTCGAATTTGTATATGGCTAGAATCTGAGATTTGCATCGAATGGTATCGGGACTTGCGGTATTTATGTATCAGTATGGATTCTACATTTCAGTATCAAAAAGGTAAAGAGAAACAACTTTAGATTCACAGAAGGTCTCTTCAGAGTGGGTGTCTCGGTTGTGGTACGTATGGGGTGCTTAAGAAGGAATACAACGGCTTATGGGCCTTAAGGCGGTATGATTTTATGCTAGGATCTTCTACGGTGAGCTTTGGGTAAGGATCGTGGTGTTCTGGCAAGGAGAAATGTCACCTTGAGAGTAATTCGGAAGGAACTCGAAGGGAATATGACAACTTGGTAGTAGGTTGGATCAGTATGGTAATGGTGTGCTCGGTTCTTTTGGATATTATGATGAGGTGAGGCTTTACAGGTGTTTTGTGGCAATACTCTTGGATTTGGCGACCTGCGTGGCTTGGTTGAGTTAGGGGGATTCAATTCTAGTAGCTTGGTTATGTGCAAATGGATTTCAAAGTGTTCTTGATGGTTTCTACCACGATTTGAGATGGATATTTCCTACCCGCGTGATGAGCATGTTGTGTATTGTGATTTTCTACTGGACGGGATCATGCGAAAGGTTGCTGGCTAATTGAGTATGTAGTTTACTTATCACTCAGAGTTGAAAATGAGGTTCTCGTGTTTTCATATGATGGCCTAATAGAGGCGGCGCCTGGTGTGAGATTGGGATCTGCATGTGCAAGTATATGATTCAGTTTCAAAAGGAAGGCCATGAGTTTATGCTGCGCAGACAATTTCAGATGTTGCTACTATTTAGTATTACCTGAGAAGAGTGTATATTCAGAAGTATTTCTTCTATATGGCATGGAAGAATTATAGAAGTATTTCTCGTATGGATGATTATGTGTGATATATGTGTTAGTCATTCGAGTGGCGGAGTTGGGATCGGCTATGGTGATTCATATGTTCTATGGATTTGGAGACTGGGAGGTCTCAGAAGCAGATTATTTCGGGGTTGTGGACTGTGAAGATGTGACCAAAGTTAGCTAGATGGTAGTACGTGCTATGGTTAGGTCATTGTGGACTTTTGGAGGGCCATCTATCCATTTGGGGATGGCCGGAGTTGATTTGGGGACCCATTGGTAGGCCCGAGGAGGATGTGTATTCTACACCAGGTTGGATTTGTTGACTCGGCACCGTTATTGCAGAAAGGTGTGTCATTTGGTTAGAATGACCATGTTCATTTTCTGATATGTTCTATGTGTTACTCTTATATACTACGAGAGATTGTGAATTGTTGATTATATGCACACATGATGTGGTTTACGGGCCTTGTAGCGGACTTTGAGCGAGATGGTTATTAGGGTGTTGAATGGTTAATTGCGCTTTGGTTACGTTCTTTTCGGGCTGTGGTATAAAGTGTTATTCGCTTCTCCATGGTTATGGTTATGTACTTGCGTACTTGATGTCGAATTGCTTGTGGTTGTTGATTTTGAGCATTGGGGCTCGAAGTATTTCATATGGATCGGTTCTTGGATGGGTCACGTATTGCAGCGGGGTTATGATGGGATATGACCCTTTGTGATAGATTCATGTGTTTTGGTTCTACGGTGTGTGATGGGTTCTTAGCATTGAGTTGTGGTGGTAGTTGTTGAGCTTGCGAGGCAGTTATCTCATTTGAGTCATTTTTCATTTTAGGTGCATTTAAATTGTTGCGTGTTGGTGCACGGATTGCACAGTTTGTGGCTTAAGGTTGTATTGGTGTGGCAGGTTAGTAGAGTAGCTGTATTTGATGAGATGGGGTTGTCGGACCTAGAATGGGTACTATCGGATTTGATTGCGGTCTATTTGGAGGGATAATGTCACTGATCAACTTAGAAATTGGCTATAGTTCTTCGAAGGAGGGAGAGCTCCATGACTTGTTGATCTGATGAGTGGCTATGACTTTCTGCGTGTTTCTTTCATCACCGATAGTGTACGAAGGTTTTGAACAATGTTTTGTTTGATATGAGGTTTATTACCGGTACTTGATTTGTTTTGAGCAGTATTGTGGTTGAAAATTATCGCTACGAGTATGTGAGTTATGCACTATATCATGAGATTATATCTTGGGTTATGGCTATGGCTTGATACAACTTGTTCAGACTTATACAATGTTTAAATGTGAGATTCGGGTCTTGTAAAGAATTCCAGATGTTGAAAATGGGTACTAAGGCGTACGGGCTAAGGTTGAATTAAGGATCTTCAGTTATGTTGTGTCGTCAGGCTTATATGGATTGGGGTGACGTGGGATCACCCCCGGGTATGTGCATGGTAAGGTTACATGGTGATTTGATAGCTTTGGAACGACTCTTGGCATGTTCAAGGACGAATTAAATGGGGGAGAATGTAACGACCCAGCTGGTTGTTTTGAGCATTTACATTCCGTTCAGCTATTTGAAGTCTTGAGCACCATCGTATGATGTATTATAACTTGTGTGAATCGTCGGTTTTGATTTTCAGGTTATTCGGAATTGATTTGAAAGAATGATTCTCAACTAAAAAGCTTTAAGTTGGAAGAGTTGACCAACATTGACTTTTGAGTATTCGACCCTGGACCGGTGTTTTGATGGTTCTGTTAGGTCCGGATGGTGATTTAGGACTCGGGCGTATGCCCGAATTTGTATTTGGATATTTCTAGAAGGTTTCGGCACAAATTAACGAAAGTTGAAAATTTGAAGGTTTGGAATGTGCATAAGTTTGATCGAGAGTT
Organism: Nicotiana obtusifolia; assembly: GCA_002018475.1. NCBI lineage: Eukaryota > Viridiplantae > Streptophyta > Magnoliopsida > Solanales > Solanaceae > Nicotiana > Nicotiana obtusifolia. Next base: position 66,637 of record MCJB01048077.1, read on the forward strand.
GACTTTGATAATATCGAATTCGGATTGTAGTTTCGAGAATTGGAATAACTTTGTTATGTCATTTGGTACTTGTGGCGCAAAATTTGAGTTAATCCCGAGTTGATTTGATATGGTTCGGCATGAGTTTTGGAAGTTGAAAGTTCAAAGTTCATTAAGTTTGATTTGAGGCGCGATTCGTGGTTTTGATGTTGTTATGCTTGATTTGAGGCCTAGAGTAAGTTCATGTTATGTTATGGGACTTGTTGGTATATTTGGACAGGGTCCCAAGGGGGCTCGGGTGAGTTTCGGACGTGGTTCGGATCATTTCGAATGGTTTTGCATTGCTGGTTTTCTACTGTTACCTGTTGCTTCTAGTGTTCTTCACGATTGCGAAGGTCGAGCCGTGATCACGAAAGGTGTTATGGTTTGTTGTGAACTTTCTCTTCGCGTTCGCGTGAGGATGAACGCATTCGCGTAGAGTTGGGAATGGTCTTCATCGCGTTCGCATCTGCTTCTACACGTTCACGTAGTGATTGGGCTGAGCTGGGCAGAAGGCTGGTTTCCTCTTCGTGTTCGCGATGTTGTTGCCGCGATCGCGATTCATTAATTCGTCCAACGAATATAAGTACTCAATTTCGGAGGTTTCAGCCATTTTTGCATATTTGGAGCTATGGAGCTCAGATTGAGACGATTTTTGAAGCGATTTTCACCATTTGGATTGGGATAAGTGTTCTCTACTTAGTTTTGATTATATTTCATGAATATGTATTTGGCATTTGGTTGATGATTTCAAAAGGAAAATTGGGAGTTTTTGTCTAAGATTTCATAAAGTGAATTTTCGAGTTTTGAGCATCGATTCGGAGTTGGATTTGAGTGAAACTAGTATGGTTGGACTCGTAGTTGAATGAGTTGTCGGATTTTGTGATTTTTGTCTGGTTCCGAGGTGCGAGCCAGGGTTTGACTTTTTGGTTGACTTTGGGATATTTATTAAAGATTCAACCTTTATCGATTAGGTTTGTTTCCGTTGGCATTATTTGATGTTCTTCAGTTGATTTGGCTAGTTTTGAGTTGTTCAAAGGTTGGTACGCGCGAGATTGCATTTTTGGAGTTGGCTTGCTTGGTATTGGATTCGGCTTGTTCGAGGTAAGTAACCCTTCTAAACTTGGTGCTGAGGGTATGAACCCCTGAATATACGTGTTATGTGTTTGGTATTGAGGTGACGTACATGCTAGGTGACGGGCGTGTGAGTGTGCACTGTGTGAATTGTGACTCGGTTGATCCTGTGGTACTGTGTAGCTACCAAATCTTGTTTTTATCCATGAAATTTCTACGTGCTAGAGTAATTGAGCTGTGATCCATGTTAGAAACCATGTGTAGGCTATATGCTTATCCTGTTGGGACTCATTAAGGTCATTTCTACTGTTGAGTTATTTGCTTAAATTTCAATTACATACACAGTCACATACATTCATTTGCATATCATATCTGAGTCTCTGTTATCATTTGTTGTCACATCATGTTATCATTGTTTGGGCTGATTTGCTTGACATCTGCGAACCCGAGAGACAAGAGAGATTGATGACTGAGTGAGGCCAAGGGCCTGATCGTGAGTGATGATTATGGGATCGGGATGCATGGCCCAGTAGGCCATATTGGCTTTATATATATTATTATTAAATGGATCGAGCTGCACGCCGAAGCAGGCCTTATAAGTTTTATTATTGTGGTATCGGGCTGCACGCTGCAGCAGGCCATATTGGCTTATATTAGCGTTTGGGCAGGATCCACCCCTCCGCGAGTCTGACATACCAGTAGTGAGCACACACACAATGATATATATATATATATATATATATATATGTACACGTGCTTTGGTGAAGGGCTTATGAGCTAAGAACCCGTATAGTGCTGAGTGATTTTTTATGTGTGTGTGTGATGAAGTGGGTATTTGAGGTAGACAACTTGAGTATGTTGAGGGCGAGAGTACCTAGGAATATCATCGTGAAATCATTTATTTGACATCCATACTTGGCATGTAGGCATAGAGACGCATTTTCCTCGTGCTATACGGTATTGGGATATTTATGATCTGACATGTACATTTCACATGTAGGCATTGAGACATATATTCCTCATGCTAGACGGCATATGATAATTGATGACTTGACATGCATATTGACATGTAAGCATAGAGGCATACTTTCCTCATGTTATTTGATAATGAAATTTCTTATCTGTTGTTGAAAGCTTTTGGGAAAAATCACAGTTTTCTGATATACTCACATTTTGGTGATTTTAGTGAAAGATTTGGGTTTTACTGTTATACTTGAAAAACATGCCTGTTTTTCTGTAACAGTGAACGAGCTGAGCATCATATCTTTGAGTTGCTTCTTGTACTACTTTTATTATATTGTTATGAGTTGATATTGAATATTGGTGTTGGACCCTGACTGTTGTCCAAGCTCAGTGCTCTCGACCTAAGGTTAAGTCTGTTACTTATTGAGTACGTTGGGTCGGTTGTACTCGTACTACACTTATGCACCTTGCGTGTAGATTTTAGATGTTGTGTTGTGTATGGCGGGAGCTGGCATTGAAGACGTACCAGCATTCCAGTCATAGCTGCCTCTTGTTCTTGAAAACTTTAGAATTATTAATTTTTAAGTATATTTCAAATAGATAATGTATTTATTTCATACCAGATTTGTGAACTCTAAATCTTAGAAGCTCATGATTTGTACTACCAATCCTTGAAATTTTGTTTAAAAGCTCAGTTATTTCATTATTTATTTTCTCAGTTAAATCTCATTTGAATAGGATTGTTGCTATTTGGCTTACCTAGCGGGTTGGGTTAGGCGCCATCACGACTAGTTGGATTTTTGGTCGTGACAATAAGAAAAATAATTGAATGACTATTTTGTTATTTAAAAGAAATACTCGTAAACCTTGTAAAGTACTCCTAAAACTGGAAAAAAGATGGGAAAATAAGGTCTACAAAACCAAGAAAAGGAAAATAAGGACTACTAAACCTAAACTTTTATAAAAAAAAAAATACTCGTAAAGCTAATATAAGACAATACTGGTGAAGTGCTTGAAATTCAATACCCTAAATCTAAATAGAGTTTCTATGAAGGACTCCAACTAAATAACACGATTTTCTAGATCAAACTCTTATGCATTAGGGAAATAATTAAGTAATTAAATGACTATTCCTATAATTTAGGAAAATAAATTAAATTACTATTTTTCTAACGTGAAAGCTAATTTTGAAGGATAAAAAAAGCGAATGATATTTCGCTAAAGGCTTTCGTGTTCTCAATATAACTAGTTCTAGAGTACGCATTGCGCGTATATATCATTGTAATGACCTGGCCGGTCGTTTTGAGCATTTGCACTTTGTTCGGTGGTTTAAGGTCTTGGGTAGCTTCATATTATGTATATTGCTTGTGTGTATGGTTATTTCGGTTTTCGAGTGAATCAACATTTATTTGGAAGAATGATTCTCATTTTAGAAGCTTTAAGTTGGAAGAGTTGACCAAGTTTGACTTTTGCGTATTTGATCTCGGGTCGGAGTTTTGACGGTTCCGTAGGTCCGAATGGTGATTTTGGACTTGGGCGTATGCCCGGAATTGAGGAGGTCCCTAGGTTGATTTGTCATGTTTTGCCGAAAGTTGGTAATTTGAGGTTTAGGAATTTCCTTAAATTTGACCGTAGGTTGACTTTATTGCTATCAGATTTTGATTTTGGTTTCGAGACTTGGAATAGGTCTATTTTGTCATTTATGACTTGTGTGCAAAATTTTGGTGTCATTTCGAGTTGGTTTGATAGGAATCAGATGCGTGGTTGTGTTTTTAGAAGTTCTTGAAGTTCATTGTGATATTCATGTGTTTTCGTGTCCGAATCGAGGTCTGGATGTTATCTTGGTGTTTGATCGCACGAGCGAGTTCGTATAGTATTTATGTACTTGTGTGGATGTTTGGTGTGGAGCCTCAGGGGCTCGAGTGAGTTTCAGACGCATTTCAGAGTGTTTGAGAGAGGTTAAATTTTTGCTGGTGTTCTGGTCTCGCATTACCGAGGAATTGGTCGCATTTGCGACCACCACATTTGCGAGTTTCTCCTCGCTTTTGCGAAGTTGACTGAGGCGTGAAGAATTCACTTTTGCGAACTCTGGATCGCATTTGCGATAGAGGCCTGGGCTGGGGAAAGGTCGCTTTTGCAACCAATTGGCCGCTTTTGCGAAAAAGCCAGTGTTCACATTTGTGTCATATTTGTCGCTTTTGCGATGGTTTCAGAACTTTTCAAGCTTCGCTTTTGCGAACCTCAGGTCGCAAATGGGACATCTGCAGCTTGTTTATATCTGAGTATTTCAAGACTTAGCTTCATTTTATCATATTTTGAACCCTAGACTCGGTAGGAGGCGATTTTGTGGAGAGATTTTCATACCAAACTATTGGGTAAGTAATTTTGATCAATTCTCAATTTTATTACATGATTATATATGACATTTAACATTAAATTCATGAATTTTCTAAGAGGAATTTTGGGGATTTATTTTCTATGTTTTGAAAAATAAAATTTTAGATTTGGAAGTCGAATTGGACTTAGATTTGAAAACAAAATAAATATATGGACTCGTGGGGTTATGTATAGTCGAGATCTACCCTTGGACTCGGGTTTTGATCGGTCGGGCTTGTGGTTGACTGTTGTTGATTTTTTGGGAATTGTATAAAGATCATAGCTTTATTAATTCAGGTTGATTTCTCTTGCATTATTTGATATTACTAAGTCGTGTTTGGGTAAATTTGAGCCGAGCGGAGGTGAATTAGTAAAGAAAAAGCTATTTTTGAGTGTTGATTTAGCCTAATTGAGGTAAATATCTTGCCTAACCTTGTGTGGTGGGTGGGACGTGGGGGGAGGGGGG
>MCJB01048077.1:76836-94151 GCA_002018475.1 Nicotiana obtusifolia
GGGGGGGGGGGGGAATGTAACGATCCGACCGGTCATTTTGAGCATTTGCACTTTGTTTGGTGGTTTAAGGTCTCGGGTAGCTTTATGTTATGTATATTGACTTACGTGTAGTGTTAATTTTGGTTTTCGAGCGAATCAGGATTTATTTGGAAGAATGATTCTCATTTTTGAAGCTTTAAGTTGAAAGAGTTGACCAAGTTTGACTTTTGTGTATTTGATCTCAGATCGGAGTTTTGACGGTTCTGTAGGTCCGGATGGTGATTTTGGACTTGGGCGTATGCCCAAAATTAAATTCAGTGGTCCCTAGGTTGATTTGTCATGTTTTGTCGAAAGTTGGTAATTTGAGGTTTAGGAATTTCCTTAAGTTTGACCGTAGGTTGACTTTATTGCTATCGGATTTTGATTTTGGTTTCGAGACTTGGAATAGGTCTGTTTTGTCATTTATGACTTGTGTGCAAAATTTTGGTGTCATTTCGAGTTGGTTTGATAGGAATCAGACGCGTGGTTGTGTTTTTAGAAGTTCTTGAAGTTCATTGTGATTTTCATGTGTTTTGGTGTCCGAATCGTGGTTCCCGATGTTATCTTGGTGTTTTGATTGCACAAGCGAGTTCGTATGATGTTTACGTACTTGTCTGGATGTTTACTGTGGAGTCCTAGAGGCTCGGGTGAGTTTCAAACGTGTTTCAGAGTGTTTGAGAGAGGTTCAGATTTTTGCTGGTGTTCTGGTCTCGCATTTGCAAGGAATTGGTCGCATTTGTTACCACCGCATTTTTGAGTTTCTCCTCGCTTTTCCAAAGTTGACTGAGGCCTACAGAGTTAGCTTTTGCGAACTCCAGATCGTATTTGCGATAGAGGCTTGGGCCGGGGTGAAACGACCCGACCGGTCATTTTGATCTCTAGCGCGTCGTCCGGTGGTTTGAGGCCTTGAATAGCTTCACTTCGTGTTTTATGACTTGTATGCGTAGTCGGAATTAAATTTCGAGAAGTTCGGAGTTGATTCAGAAGGAAAAATTCTCAATTCAGAAGCTTTAAGTTGGAAGAGTTGACCAAGGTTGACTTTTGAGTAAACATCCTTGGAATTGGGATTTGAAGATTCAAAATAGGTCCTTATGATGATGTCGGACTTGGGCGTATGTTCGGGTTGAGTATCGGGTTGTCCGGGAGCATTTTGGTGCTTATTGCGAAAAGTTGGCCATTTGAACATTTGAGAATTTCCTAAGTTAGATTTGAAGTGCACTTTGATGTTATTGATGTCCGTTTGGGATTCTGAGCCTTGGAATATGTTCGTATTATGATTTGTGAATTCTACGTAAAGTTTGGCGTCATTCCGGAATGTTTAGATATGATTCAGACGTGTTCGTCGAAGTTTGAATATTTAAAAGTTGAAAGAAGGATTTTGATCGTCGATTCGTGATTTTGATGTTATTCATGGTGTTTCAAGCTTTTGGATAAGTTTGGATAAGGTATTGGGACTTGTTGGTGTGATTGGACGGGGTCTCGGGGCCCTCAGGTGTGTTTCGGGTCGGTTTCAAATCATTTTTCCTTGATTTACAACTGCTGGTGTTGGTGTCTGGTGTTGTTCTTCGCAAACGCGGAAGGAGTCACACGCTCGCGAAGAAGGAATTATGGCTGCTGGAATTTGTGCTTCGTGTTCGCGTTTGTTGTCCCGCGTTCGCAAAGGTTTGAAGAGCAAAGCATTGCGTTCGCATAGGGGAAGAGGCTGGTCTTGAGAGCTTGGCTTTCGCGTTCGCGGAGGAGTGGTTGCATCCGCAAAGTGATTGCCTGGTGAAGCATCGCATTCGTGAGCCTTCCCTCGCGTTTGCGAAGAGGAGTTTTGGAGGCTAAGCAGGATTGCTCTTCGCGAACGTGAGGGTTAGGCTGCGTTTAAGAAGAAGGCCGAGCCTAGGCAGTGTTGTTTTAAATTGGGGTTTTATCTCATTTTCACCTCATTCCTTCCATGGGAGCCGACTTTGGGGCGATTTTGGAGCGCCATTTTCATCATCAATCATGAGGTAAGTAATTTCTACACGTTGTGAGTTAAATACACGAATCTAGGCTTGTAAATTCAAGAATTTAAGTGGAAAATGTGGGATTTTTGGTAGAAGCCCTAGAATTGATATTTTTGGATTTTGACCACGAAATTTGACAAGGAATTGGGAATAAATTATATATTTCAGTTAATGGCATTATGGGTAATGTTTATCTTCAAATATTTTCGGAATCTGGGCACATGTGCCCGAGTGTTGACTTTGTTGACTTTTCGAGCGAAGTTGGAAATTATTATAAATTGATTAATTATGAGCGTTGGAGTATATTGTTATTGGTTGGCATCATTGTTTGACTTGTTTCGGATTGATGGGCATTGATTTTAGGTTTTAGAGGCGTTTGAGCCGCTTATGGAACTTCGGAGCAAGGTAAGTCTCCTGGCTAACCTTGCGAGGTAGAAACTACCCCGTAGGTGTTAAATTGTTATGTGCTACTAGTTGTGGGTGCTACGTACGCACAAGGTGACGAGAGTCCGTATGTAGCTAAAAACATGTTTATGTCGATAGATTTAGGACTTTATCATGTAATATTTGAATTATTTGAACTCAATTTCCTAGCTTAATTAATTGAATTTATAATTGAAACTGATTTGGGAATATATTAGGCCGAGCTTTATCACCTTGAGTTGTTTGGAGAGATACTTGATAAATGGTAAAAGTCATATTTACTTTATGCTCATGTACCTGTGTTGTAAGCACGTTGCTCGTAATTTGATAACTTTCTTCCTTTCCTGTGGATCGGGCCGAACGCCTCGACAGTATATTGAGTCGCATCTCTGGTTCGCCCTGGTCGACCCTCGGCAATGTACACACCACTCTGGATCGGACCGTACGACCTCGTCATAATCATGCGTGACACCATTAGGAGTCTGAATATTCATGAGATCCCCTTTGATTGAGACTTGGCACTTATATGGTATTCCTTATCTGTTTGATATTGCACTTGATATTTTTGATCTGCTGAGATAACACATTGAGTCTGAGAGATTTATATCATCAAAAGAATTGTTGGAGGATTATGTGAGTTACAGTTTTTACCTCATTGTCACTGTTGTGTTTCTTGTGTGTTTCTAATTTATTATATTGTTTTATTTGATCACTAGTAAGTGTCGATATCGACCCCTCATTACTACTTCGCGGGGGTTAGGCTAGATACATACTCGGTACGTGTTGATTTACGTACGCACGCTACACTTGTGCACTAAATGTGCAGGATCTGACAGATTCATTTGGTGGCCATCTTGGCACGTAGGCGCAACCACTAAGGGGACTTTATGGTGAGCTGCTTTCTATGCTACGCACCGCAGCCCACAGAGTCTCCATCATATTTATTGCTTTTATCTTGTCTATTTTACATTCCAGACAGATGTTGTATCATTATTGCACTTCTTAGTGGACTCTCATGCGCTTGGACATCGGGTTTTGGGATATTCTATTTGATGTTTATGGATTTGCATAATATTGTCATCCTTTATTTTTATGTCTTACCTACTATGTATGTAACTATAATTTCCAGTGCGTAAATTTATTTACCTAATAAAAAACTTTATGATTTCGTAAGTAATAAAATGATAATTAACGTGATAGTTCACTGTTGGCTTGCCTAATGGTGACATTGGGCGCCATCATGGACTATAGTGGGTTTTGGTTCGTGACAATTTGGTATCAAAGCTCTAGGTTCACTTGGGTCTCACGAGTCATGAGCAAGTCTAGTAGAGTCTTGCAGATCGGTACAAAGATGTCTGTACTTATCTTCGAGAGGCTACAGGGTTGTTAGGAGCACTCCCTTCTTGATTTCTCATCGTGCGATTTGATTCTATCGAAGCTTATGCCTTCATTTTTCCTACTCATTCTTATACGATGTTGAGCGCTTGTTATCAATTAGGCATCGAGGAGTTGTAGTGGTACTGCAGATGTGGTGCAGGATATTTCTGCCTATGTATTCGGGCGCGCTATTATCGTCGCCTTGTGGAAGGGTGTTCTTTCATTTCAGCCCAGTGTTAGTGTTGTCTACGGTTTCGAGGCTATGCACCGTGTATTATGATGTTCATGCGTTGTTATCATGCAGTATTGGTGTAAATAGTGTGGTGCTTATTTATGTGTCGCGACAGTAAATGACTCGAAAGGAGGATTACTCGGTTCATGGTTTAGAGGTTCGGCATTTAATTCCAGTGGAGGAAAGGCAATTGGTATGGATGTTCAGGCCTTGGCTGACGGAGTAGCAAGACTTGATATTTTCGAACGTGGTAGAATTTTCATTTGTGATGTGGTGTCATCGTCCTTGTTGGAACGCACTAAGGCTCATCGGTGTTATGGTCTCCTTTGAATTTCCTTCGGGGCAGGGTGTGGTGGAATGGTGCCTAAGCAGCGGTTATTAGAGATGGCGGTGTATGGCGACTTCAGAGTCGAATTGGTGATTCTAGTTGTTGATGGCTCGATAGAGATGATCTTTATGGAGGCTCAGAGTTGGTGGAAATTTATCCGCTCAGGTGATACAAAGATGGATTATGATTTGAGGAAGTATTTTGGATGCGAAGGAGGAAGAAGGACATCGTGGGAGGTGTCTCGCGGTGGTTAAATTGCTAGCAGGTCAAGTATGAACAACAGGGGCCGAGTAGTTTCTTAAGGAGATGGTTTAACCGAAGTGGGAGTGGCAGAGTAGCGTATGGATTCTGTGGTAGGATAGCCACATGCTTTGAGAATGTTTAGAGAGATTTGGGGAACATGGTGGACAATTATGAAGTCTATGAATTTCATTTGGGATGGTGGCTACTGTACTAAGGAAGGTCGAACATGATGGAAAGGAGTTTGCTTGGAATGAAGAGTGTGTGAAGGCTTGATTTTTGTTTTGGGATGCATTGTGACTCTGAGTTTTGGAATGTATAGTTGGACCTTCTGTTGATGCTAATGGGGAATGAGCGGACTCTTACAGCTGGTGGACGAGCATGGGCCGAGGACAGTTTACTGATTTCGTGGTAGTTGTAACTAGGGCAATGTTGTTGGAAGATGTCGATATGGAATTACACGGGTGGGCTATCTCCTGTAAGCAGGCTAGCGGTTGCGTGATTTTTGATGAAGTTCCTATGAAGAGTTCTACAATATACCCAGCGGGAGGCATGTATTGCGATGTGAGCTTGGACCGCTTGAAGAAGATGGTACGACTGTCAGGAGGTCGAATGTGCAATTGTGGCTAATAATTCGGAATGTTTTATGAAAAGTTTAACGAGATATTATGAGAAATTTGGTAGGTTAACAATGCGAGATCATGGTAATTGAGAAGGATGAGTTATTATGGGTTTTGGATTTATGTGATTGTAGCTTAATGCTAAGTGGGGCAGCCCACCGTCTAAGAATGGGTCACGTGTTTGTGTGCCTATGCTGTTTCTGGTTATCGATACATTGATGGATTAATTATGACTAATAAAAGAAAATATCAAGGGTAATTCGGGCAAAGGACTTGAAGAATGTGTGCTACATTTTGCCTTATCAATTCATCTGCAAATTTTGGGATGACTCATAGTTATATGCTTCTTGTGGATATGATGTACAAGGAAAAGAATTCATCATGTTGCTTCTTTGGGAGTGTTCATGTGCTAACTGAGCACAAGAGTTTGGTTATATTCGGGACCAGGTTAGAGTGGGTGACTCAACAATGGTTCTAGTGGGTTCAAGAATTAAAGTGCGGTATTTAAGGATTTTAGGTTCGTTATGTGGCTGAGGAATGGGTTTTGCAGTAGAGTGTGAAGGATACTTGGAGAATTTCTATGTTATCATCGGGTCTACGGTGTAGTGTTAGAGAAATGGGAGAACAATTTTGGATTCGCGGAAGGTCTTTCAGAACGGGCGTATCAGTTAGAGATACTGTTAGGTGCATTAGGAGGGTATGGGATGACTTATGGGTATTGAGACGACGTGGTCTCGTGATTGGGTCACTCGGGATGAGTGTTGTTTAAGGTCCGTTGTGTGTTTGCTTAGAGCTATTATTTTGAAGGCAAGTCAAGAGTAAAACAGGGAAGTTGAGTCAGTTAGTAGTGGTTTGAATCAGCATGGTTGTGGAAACGATCGGTTCCCTCGGTATGGTAAGGCTACGCAGGTGATTCGTGGTTGTACGTGCGGTCTTGATAGCCGCCGCAATTTGATTTATTTGGAGATATTTGATTCTGATGGCTTTGTTATGTGTAAATGGATTCTGGAAGAGTTATGGCGGTTTAGACCACGACTTGAAGTTTGCATTTTCTGCGGTTATGGAAATTCGGTTGCGTGTTGCAATTATTCTTCTGAAATGAGTTGAGTGAAAGGGTTCTAGCCAATGAAGTGTTTATTCTACTGTTGGTTTAGGGATTATGATGAAATTCTTGTACTATCGCGTAGCGGCATGATAGGTCCAGTGAGCGATATGGAAATTAGAAATTGAGGATCAAGGTGGCAGTTTGGTTTTGATAAGAATGTCACAAGCTCGGAGGAGCGGGGGAGGATTTCAGATGTTCAAAGTATGCTGGAGCTATTTTCGGGCAGCCTGAGGATAGTCTATTTTGTGGAAGAAGTGTTGGGTATTGAAATGCGGATGCTTGACTAGCACTATCGAGATAGCATGATCGATGGCCATTAATGTTCAGATTTGACTACCTGGTGCGGAAGGTGGTGGGAAAATATCCCACAGGAAGATCGTATAAGTGTGACGTGTTAGCCATTTAATTGTTAGAGATTGGTATGGAAATTCTGGTATTGTCGCTAATGGGAGAGTTTATGTCTGAGGCGCTCTGTTCCATTGGTTGTGGACTGTGGGAGTTTGTTTCGTATTGGACGGCTGCTCGTATGTGTCATGAATAGGGTCATTGTGGATCCTTGAAAGGTTATTGGCCCAGTATGGCATGATCGAAATCGGCTTGGGGTCCGTTGGTAGTTCTAATGTGAATGTATGCTCTACATCAAGTTGGATGTGTTCATTCAGCATAGCATTGGCGTTGGATGTTATTCCTGTCATAAGCTATTCTATGTAATACTCTATTATGCCATGTGGGTTGTGAGAAAAGTTGATTATTCGCACATGTTTTGTGATTCGTGTAGCTTGTGGTGTTATATGAGCAAAATGGCTCTCGAGATGCAGGTCGTTTATTGCACCTTAGTCGTGCTTGACATTTTGTAGTGCATGGTGCTACCTGTCTCCCCAGGGTTGTGTTTATGCACTTGTCAATGCTTGTGGTCGATATTCGGCATTTCGTGGGTATGAGCATTTTGGTTTGGTAAGTATTTTCCTTATTGATTGTTATGTGTGGATCGGGTGGCATGCCGCCACGAGTATGATGTTTGGATCGGGTTGCGCGCCGCAACAGTATCATGTTGGGTACGGTTCCTTGTACGTACCTTTTGTGTTCTGTTTCTCACCTTCGAGATAGGTACGTAGTATTTGTTTGGTTGTCGTATTCATTATGCGGGCTAGGTAGTTCTTTGCCAGAGTTCGTTCTTCCTTATGGGTCATATTCGAGTTGTAGATTGTTGGCATCATATGAGATTTTAGGTGGTGTCTGAGGTGGCTTATTGCTGAGCGGCTTGTACTAGGTGAGACAGGTTATTGGACCTAAAATTAGTGCGATCAGAATTATGTAATGTATATTAAAAAGAAAAATTGTCACTAATCAGCTTAGAGTGAGGCAATGGTTCTTGTCAAGCAGAGAGACTCCATGAATTATCGGTTAGGCAAGTGGTTATGACTTTCTACACATCTCTTTCATCATTGCAAGGGCCGGAACTGGACTTATGTGTGTTATGAGGTGTACTACGGGCATCGGGTTCGTGAAGTAGCAACCATTGCGGTTGGAAGACGTTTGTATGGGCATACAAATTATGCGGTGCAATGCATGATTACAACATGGGTAGATGATCACGTTTTGGGTTCGGCATGTTGAGATTGATACGTTGTTCGTATGTTAGAATCAGGTCTCGTAGAGAATTCTGATTGTTGGAAATTGGTTCTAAGGCTTGTGGGCTAAGGTAGCAGGAATGATCTTCAATCTAGCTCGAGCTAATGTGCTCACATGGGTTGTGGGGACACAGGTAGGTGCATGGGTGTTAAACAACAAATTTGAGCAACTTCGGAACGGTCCTTGGCACGTTCGAGGATGAACATATGTTTAAGTGGTAGAGAATGTAACGACCCGACCGGTCGTTTTGATATCTAGCACATCGTTCGGCGGTTTGAGGCCTTATGTAGCTTCAGTTCATGCTTTATGACTTGTACGCGTAGTCGGAATTGAATTACGGGAAGTTCGGAGTTGATTCAGAAGGAAAATTTCTCAATTCGGAAGCGTTAAGTTGGAAGAGTTGACCAGGGTTTGACTTTTAAACAACCTTGGAATGGGAATTTGAAGGTTCCAATAGATTCGTATGATGATTTCGGACTTGGGCGTATGTTCGGGTTGAGTATTGGGTGGTTTGGGAGGATTTCAGCGCTTATTGTGGAAAGTTGGCATTTTGAATGTTTTAGAATTTCCTAATTTTGATTTGAAGTGGACATTGATATTATTGATGTCCTTGTGATTGCCTGGTGAAGCATCACATTCACGAGCCCTTTCTCGCTCGCAAAGAGGAGTTTTGGAGCTGGAGCAGGATTGCTCTTTGCGAACGCGAGGGTCAGGCCGCGTTCGCGAAGAAGGTCGGGCCTGTGTAGTGTTGTTTCAAATTGGGGGTTTGGCACATTTTTACCTCATTTCTTCTACAGGAGCCGACTTTGCAGCAATTTTGGAGCGCCATTTTGATCATCAATCATGAGGTAAGTGATTTCTACACGTTGTGAGTTAAATACACGAATCTGGGCTTGTAAATTCAAGAATTTAAGTGGAAAATGTTGGATTTTTTGTAGAAGCCCTAGACATTGATATTTTTTAATTTTGACCACGAAATTGGACATAGAATTGGGAATAAATTATATATTTGAGTTCGTGGTATTATGGGTAATGTTTATCTTCAAAAAATTTCGAAATCCGGGCACGTAGACCTATGGTTGACTTTGTTGACTTTTTGAGCGAAGTTGGAAATTTTTATAAATTTATTAATTATGAGTGTTGGAGTACATTTTTACTGGTTTGCATCATTATTTGACTAGTTTCGGATTGATGGGCATCGGTTTGAGGTGTTAGAGAGGTATTGGAGCCGGTTATGGAACTTCGGAGCGAGATAAGTCTCATGTCTAACCTTGTGCGGGGGAAACTACCCCGTAGGTATTAAATTGTTATGTGCTACTAGTTGTGGGTGCTATGTACGTATGAGGTGACAAGATTCCGTATGTAGCTAAAAGCATGTTTATGTCCAGATAGACTTAGGAGTTTATCATGTAATATTTGAACTATTTGAACTTAATTAGCTAGCTTAATTAAATGATTTTATAACTGAAATTCATTTGGGAATATATTAGGCCGAGCTTCATCACCTTGAGATGTTTGGAGAGATACTTTTATAAATGGTAAAAGTCATATTTACTTTATGCTACTGTATCTGTTTTGTAAGCACCTGGCTCGTAGTTCGATAATTTTCTTCCTTTCCTGTGGATCGGGCCGAACGCCTCGATAGTATATTGAGATGTATCTCTGGTTCGCCGGTCGACCCTCGATAGTGTACACACCACTCTATATCGGGCCGTACGAACTCGGCATAATCGTGCATGATACCACTAGGAGTCCGAATATTCATGAGATTCTCCTTCGATTGAGACTTGGCACTTATATTGTATTCCTTATCCGTTTGAGGTTGCGCTTGATATTTCTTATTTGATGATACATGAGATTTGAGAGACTTATATGATCCAAAAGAAATGTTGGAGGATTATGTGAGTTACAGTTTTTACCTCATTATTACTTTTGTGTTTCTTATCTATTTGTAATTTTGTATATTATTTTATTAGACCACTAGTAATGTCGATGTCGACCTCTCGTCACTACTTCTCCTGAGTTAGGCTAAATACTTATTAGGTACACGTTGATTTACGTGCTGATGCTACACTTCTGCACTAAATATGCAGGATCTAACATATTCATTCGGTGGCCATCTTGACGCGTAGGCGCAACTGCTGAGGGAACATTATGGTGAGCTGCTTTCTATGCTACGCACCATGGCCCACAAAGTATCCGTCATATTTATTGCTTTATCTTGTCTATTTTACACTCCAGACAAGATGTTGTATTATTATTGTAGTCCTTATTGGACGCTCATGTACTTGTGACACCGGATTTTGGGGTATTCTAGTTGATGTTTTTGGAAGTGCATAATATTATTATCTTTTATCTTTTATATCTTACTAACTTTGTATGTACCTATGATTTCTATTGCATAAATTTCTTTACTTAATAAAAAAATTTATGAATTCGAAAGTAATAAAATGAACAATTAATGTGATAGCTCATAGTTGGCTTGCCTAACAGCGAAATTAGGCACCATCACGGTCTATAGTGGGTTTTGGATAGTGACATGGGGAAAGGTTGCTTTAGCGACTAACTAGCCGCTTTTGTGAAAAAACTCGTGTTCGTATTTGCGATATATTGTTTTTGCGATATTTTCAGAACTGTTCAAGCTTCGGTTTTGGGAAGGCTTCTCCGGTTTTGCTAGGGTTCGCATTTGCGAATCTCAGGTTGCAAATGCGACATCTATAGCTTGTTTATAGCTGCGTGTTTTGGGACTTAGCTTCAGTTTATCCTATTTTGAAACCTAGACTCGGTAAGAGGCGAATTTGTGGAGAGATGTTCATACCAAACTATTGGGTAAGTGATTTCGATTAATTCTCAATTTAATTACATGATTATATATGACATTTAACATCAAATTCATGAATTTCTAAGAGGAATTTGGGGATTTTTGTCTATATTTTGAAAAATAAAAATTTGAGATTTGAGAGTAGAACTGAACTCGAATTTGAACAAAATACATATATGGACTCACGGGGTTATGGGTAGTCGAGATCTACCCTTGGACTGCGGTTTTGACTGGGCAAGCCTGGGGTTGACTTTTGGGGAATTGTATAAAGATCATAGTTTTATTAATTGAAATTGTTTTCTCTTGCATTATTTGATATAATTAAGTCATTTTTTGCTAGACTTGAGCCAAGCGGAGAATGACTCGCAAATGTGGCCCTGAAGCTTAGTGGGAAAGTCGCAAATGCGACATTGGCTTCGCATTTGTGAAGCCTGTCCCCATTGCAAGTGCGACTAAATTGTCGAAAATGCGAGACTACCCAGCCCAGGTACTACCTAAGGATTGCAATCCAGGAATCACAAATGTGACACCTGAGACCCCATTGCTAAGATCGCAATTGCAATGCTGGTGTTCTCAATTGCGACACCTGAGGCATCAGCACACCAGCAGACCTGTTCCCCCTCAAAACTATCCCAAAATACGTCTGAAACTCACCCGAGCCCTCGGGGCTCCAAACCAAACATCCACACAAGTCTAAAAAATATCATACGAACTTGCTCATGTGATCAAAACAAAAAAATAACACCTAGAACCATTAATTGAACATCAAAACACATGAATTTCAAAAGAAAACTCAAGAACCTCTAGAATTGCAGCCAAGCGTCCGAATCCTATCAAACCAACTCCAAATGACACTAAATTTTGCGGACAAGTTCCAAATAGCAAAACAGACCTATAGCAAGTCTAAAAACCAAATTCTGAACCAAATAACCACAAAGTCAATCTACGGTCAAACTTAGGGAACTTCTAAACCTCAAATTGCCAACTTTCGACAAAACAAGTCAAATCAACCTAAGGACCTCCAAATTCAATTCCAAGCATACGTCCAAGTTCAAAATCACGGTATGAACCTATCGGAGCCACCAAAATACCGTTCTGGGGTCATTTTCACAAAAGCCAAACTTTGATCAATATTTCCAACTTAAGCTTCTTAACCTAGAACCAAAGGGTCCAAATCAACCCAAAGCCTTCCTGGAACAAAATTAACCAACCCCGTAGGTCATAAAACTAAAAATACATATGTGTGAAGCATGAAAAGGGGAAACGGGGCTCAAATACACAAAACGATCGGTCAGGTCGTTACATGGCGACTTGATTATTGTGTTGTGATATTGATACGCATGTGGTGGTATAAGGGTGGAGATTAAAATGCATGCGGTGAGATAAGGTAGGATTTATGCGCGTGTTGATAGTAAGGGAATTACTTGAAGACACACGGTGAGATAAGGGGCTAAATTGCGTGTAGCTATTTCGAAAAAAATATTTTTAAAATAAATGCAAGGTTCACATGGTGATATAAGGAATATTGTGATTGTGTCGTGATTTGTGAAATAGGAACATGAGGTGCGATACCTCAAAGGTTCGTTGATTTGAACAAGTATTTTTTTTTCCTTAAATTATTTCACTTGTATTTTGATTGTATTTGGCTATTTGTTATTATTCGTGTATTGAAACAATTATGACTTCTTGTATGAGACATGATTCTACATGATTTGCGGTGTTGCTTTAATGTGCCAATCGGGGGAGGATGTAAGGCCCCATAAAGATTCGCCAAGAATTTAGATTTTTATGGTGCCAAGGTAAGCTAATGTGACACAACAAGGATTTTTTGATTGTGCAATGCATCATGGAGTTGGTAGACGAATTTGTAGAAAACGATGATTCTATGGTCCATTATGCTATAGCGGATCTATTCCACTGACCACGAAATCACCACAGAATGAATCAGAAGCAACTCAAATTTGAAGACCATTTTGTGGCCATTCTGCTGGCCCATATCCACTTTGCTACCGCGAAATTGCATCGCGAAATTGACTAGACCCAACCCAGAATTTTAAGACCATTTTGTGGCCATTCTGCTGGCCGCAAATCCATTCTGCTACCGCGGAATTGCATCACAAAATTGACATGACATTTTGTGCCCATTCTGCTGGCTACATATCTATTCTACCACCACAAAATTGCACCAAATAATTGACATATATTTTTGAAAATTTTCTTATCTGATTCTATTTTGATATAAAGCCTTAGGGGGTCATTTTATAAGATAAACTCGACATTTTAGAGTGAGGATATCAATTTAGAGAGAGAGGGAGAATCTCTATCAAATTATACTCTCCAATTCTTGCTCAAACCTTGGGAATTCAAGAGGAAAAATTACAAGACCTTCTACTTAAAAAGTAAGACTTCATCCCTAACTTTAATACAAAGTTTAATAATGGGTTTAAGTAGTATGTTATCATGGTGGGGATTGTGGGATGGCGACCGCAAGCCATAAGCCCTCAATCTCGAATTTAGGAGTTTGTGAAGACTAGGAAATGTGAGTAAATGGTTAGGTATGCATGTGACCAATGATGGTTGATGGGTGTTGTAGGGATATTGCATATTTGTTGGTTGCTTAAAAATTAATGTTGAGGGTAGAGGAATTTCTATTATGGGACCTTGTAATCGATTTTGCATATTAGGTGTTTTATGAAATGTCAGAATGGGCTAAATCTAAGAACACCTTCCTAACTATGGTTAAATTTGGTTATGTTTCTACATATTGAGGTTGCTAGGAGTGTGGGACATTGTAGTAACTCTAAGGAAAAGCTTAATTGAGGTATATTGGCTAAACTCCCTTTGTAAAATTGGAATCCATGAGTTCCTCGTAAGTTCCAAATGTGGTTTGATCAATCTTTTTTTCTATGGTTTCAAATTTCTTCCGATGCTAGATTTTCCTAAAGGCTTATGTACTCGAGTCATGTTCAAATTTCCCTTATCATATTATGCTCCCCTTAGTGGGAAAATGTTCAAATATGGTTGTTGTAACTAATGCATATGATTTGAATCCATGTTCAATCATAAATCACCATGCTCTCCTTTGTAAGTATTTTCAATATGTTTTGAGTTCTTACATACTCCTGAGTTGAAACTGTATATTGTCCTTTGGGAAAAGTATTTCAAGAATAAATGATGTATTACTCGTTTATGATTTTAACTTGTGCTTCGATTACCAGTCATTTTGCTCCATCATTTGGAAAGAAATCCATTGTGTTTAAAGCTTTCATTACAACTGAATTTAAAGCTATAATTTTCGGAAAGTCTATATATTGTTGTTTATGATAATGATCAGTGGGAGTAAACAAACGAAAGTGCGAAGTATGGTATATGGCCATCGTGCCATGAATGAAAAACTTTAAGTATAGCCAGGAGAGCCAATGAAATAATGATGTTGTGAGAGGTTAAAAGTGCTAATGAAGCTATATGTGAAAGTGCTAATGAAGCTATATGTGGTATGAAAGGTTATGAGATTAATGCATTTATAACTCTATTTCCTTTACATACAAAAATTATTTTTGGGAGTATTATTAGCGAGCCAAGGAAGGGTGCGTTATAACGCTCACATCCGAAACTACACGTGCCGGTGTAAGAGATGATTGATGTTATTCCCCTTAATTAGGATGAGATTGATGTGTTGAGATTATTTCCCTTAACTGGGATGAGATAGTTGTTGGCCTTGGATTGGATGTCGACTCACACGGCATATGTGGGGAGACGACCAAGCCGATCAGGTGGTGATCGGACGCTATGTCGTGCGCATTGTGGTCCTTCTTCTTATAATTAAATTTTGTTCGCATCACCATGTTAATCCACATTCATTTATGGAGAGATGGCTTAGCCAATCGAGCATGTGATCGGACTTCATGCTTCGTGTATGGTGTGATGATCGATGGCTAATGATCTCCCAACCAAAAATGTTAATTTCTTATTTTGAAAATTGTTATGTTTTAACCTTGCATTTGAATATCATTGGTTGTTCCTTGCCGCTTTCATTATTTTCTCCTTCTTATGTTGGCATTCTATTTCATGATAGGGTATTTAGCTCTACATACTACTACTACTCCATCTGTACTGTTACGCGACGCCTTCCTGAGATTCTTTGGAAGGGCAACGTAAGGCTAAGCAATCGATGTCAGTACGATTACTGTCCGCCAACTGAGGTCCCCTCCATATGCTAAACTAGATTGTCAGTGCCGTACGAGAAAACCAATGTCATGAGCAATTGAGAATAGAAAAGAGAATTGAGAATGAAAGAAAGCTTGATTGCATAAATGAAAGCTATTACAGAAAAGCTACGCGATGTCGAGGGGGAGAGACACCAGTACAAAGAATTGTTTACTTGCTAGAAAGTTTTGAGTGCTTGATCCACCCTAATAATGCTTAAAACAAATAAACCAAAATTACATGATTTTATCTAAATAAGCTGATAGGAGCACACTAAAAGAAAATGAAGTAAATCTACTCTATATTTACAAAGAAAAGGACTTAGTCTTCTACAAGGTAGAAACAAGTCTGTTTGCAGCAACTTTGTCTTTAGTATCAGGGTCCGTGCGCGGCGTTGTCTGCACGCGCGGTTCTATTGGCATCTGCCTGTGGCTGGACGCTGGTGCTGGTTATCAGTGGGGCGACAGAGGCGCCTGCGCGCTTGTCACTTGGAGCTGCCGAGACCACGGGGCCGACCGAGGAGCTGGGCATCGGGAGGCTTGCCAGGACGCCACAGGGCGCGTCTAAGGGGTCAAGGGGTATGACTGGAAAGCCTCCCATGACAGTACTAACGTTCCTTTTGCCGGGGGCGCTACATTTTTATGGATGCAGGTGGTTTCTCAGCAGGCGATTTTGATCCTCGTTAGTAGTTACCCTCTACTCAGATGATTTGGTGAGCCCTATTCTGTTCTGAGCCTTATGTCACTTGGTATTATACATTGTGTTTGAGGTATAGCTGGGGCTTTGTCACCTGCACTTTCATACTACTCTTCTGTCACACTTAGAGGCTCCGTAGACATGTTGTGGGTGGTGTTCGATTTTGGGTAATGAACTAGAAATGTTTGTATTTGTTAAACATGTTTTCCCCTCGTAATATGAACTTGTAATATTTTGGAAATGGTAAATGAAGCTCTTATAAGTAATGAAAAATGGATGAGGTTCACTTTACTCTTTTGATGTCTAATTTTTTGTCACTGATTCTTAAATTTTTCATGGGTAAGATTGGGTAGAAGGCATCAAGTAGGCTTTCTTGACTAGGATGTCTCTATCGAGCGCCGGTCGCGCTCCCCAAGGTCGGGGCATGACAAGCTTGGTATCATAGCCTAAGGTTCTAAAGTGTCCTAGGATATCTCAGAGCCGTGTCTAGTAGAGTCCTTATTATTGGTGAGTTGTTGACCACATCTACAATCAGGAGTCTACTTGGACATTCAGGAATGTCACCCTTCTTTGTATTCTAGATCGTGCGATAGAGCTCAATATAGGAAGCTAATTTCCTCTATCATGTCTCCTTTTTCCAGATGAGAAAGGAGTGACCCCGTTATTGAATCTGGGGGAGATTGCAGAAGAGTTCGTTAGGAGAATGGGTAGAGCCGTGGTGGGATTGAAAGAACTAGTTGCTGGGGGAAGTGCCCTTGTTCCCATCAATGTCACCATGCCACCGGATCATGTTGGATGACTCTTGAAATATGTTATGGTTATTGAAAGAGGGGGCAAAAGAAGAACAAATGCCCTAGGCTGGGTATAACCAGCCCGATTTGCCCGACATGTGGGCGAGAGCATTTGGCGTCGTGTCGCATTATACTCAAGAGTGTGTTATGGGTGGCAGGCTTGGGAAATTCCAAGGGCCTACACAGCAAGCCGGTACAAAGATTGTTACTCCCGCCGTGCGGTTCTGGAGGAAGGATAGGGGTGCTTATGATGTATACAAAAAGGGTAAAGATCAGGAAAGTGGGGCGAGCCAGCTTACCGGACCTCTCCTCCTTGTGAGAAGTGTTGGAGGTGTCATTCAGGGGTATGCCACTACTATACCAATGCATGTTATGGGTGTGGAGTCGAGGGGCATAAGTTAAGGCACTGCCCCGGCAACCGAAGGTCACCAAGTAAGTCACTTGTTAGTATATCATTATGAGCACCGCAGAATTTTCCTTGTCATATATGCACATCTATATTTAAGAGCAAACATAATCATGATCTTGACATGTCATTGACTCATCAAACATCGCATGCACCTACTTTTTGAACGAGACACATTATTCATGGAGCCTCTTTACCACGATTATCTTACACACAACCTCTTAAGGAATTTAGTTCTATAATTGTTTCCTTGAATCAAGTTATAATTTACAAGTCTCTTATGGGATTCTCTGTTTCAAATGAATAACATCTTTTGTATTGTGCACGTACCCTTCTAGCGTTAACCTACATGACATCAAGTCAAATGTAAAGCAACCTTGTGTTGAGACCTTTCTTAACCCACTCTCTCTCCACCCCCCCCCCCCCCCC
>MCJB01048077.1:103229-115706 GCA_002018475.1 Nicotiana obtusifolia
TATGGGAGACGGTGTAGATCTCCGGTTGGTTGGTTTGAGCCCGGCGAAGCTAGGCTATTGGGGACTGACTTGGTTCAAGATGCTCTAGAAAAGGTGAAGGTAATCCAGGAGAGGCTTCGTACAGCACAGTCGAGGCAAAAGAGTTATGCCGATAGAAAGTTTCGAGATGTGTCTTACATGGTTGGTGAAAAGGTCTTGCTGAAGGTTTCGCCCATGAAAGGTGTTATGAGATTCGGGAAGAAAGGGAAATTGAGTCCTTGGTTCATTGGGCCGTTTGAAGTACTTCGGCGAGTTGGGGAGGTGGCGTATGAGCTTGCATTGCCACCCAGTCTGTCGAGTGTACACCCAGTGTTTCATGTTTCTATGCTCGGAAAGTATATTGGGGACCCGTCTCATATTTTGGACTTCAGCACGATTCAGTTGGATGACAAATTGACCTATGAGGTGGATCCAGTGGCAATTTTGGATCGTCAGGTTCGGAAGTTGAGGTCCAAGGATATAGCTTCGGTGAAAGTCCAATGGAAAGGTCGGACTGTGGAAGAGGCTACTTGGGAAACCGAGCAAGAGATGCGGAGCAGATGTCCTCACCTATTTGAAACCTCAGGTATGTCTCTTGACCCGTTCGAGGACGAACGTCTGTTTAAGAGGGGGAGAACGTGACGACCCGGTAAATCGTCTCATGGGTTACTGCTCCGTCTTCCCCAATATCTGTATCATTATGCCTTGTTATCAATATTTTAGGTAATTTAATTGAGTAAGTTGCATTCGGAGTGAAATCGGTAAGAAATGAGACACTTAGTCTCTTTCAAGGAAGCCTAAGTTGTAAAAGTCAACTGTATGTTGACTTATGAGTTAGAAGGCTCGGATGTGAATTCCGATGATTCAGTTAGCTTCGGGAGATGATTTATGACTTAGGAGTGTGATCGGAATTAGTTTTTGGAGGTTCCGTGTAGAATTAGGCTTGAATTGGTGAAGTTAGAATTTTGGCGATTTCCGGTTGATAGGCGAGATTTTGATCCGAGGGTCGGAATGGAATTCCGAAAGTTGCTGTAGCTTCGATATGTTATTTATGACTTGTGTGCAAAATTTCAAGTCATTCGGACGTGGTTTGGTCGGGTTTAGATCAAAAGAGCGATTTAGAAGATTTTTAGATCCTTAGGCTTGAATCCGATGCGAATTTGATGTTATGATGTTGATTTGAACGTTCCGAAGGTTGGAACAAGTTTGAATAATGTTATGGGACATGTTGGAGTGTTTTGTCGAAGTCCCGAGGGTGTCGAATGGATTTTGGATGGTTGATGGAGTTTAACTTTGGCATTTCAAGAATGTGCCGATGGCGTATCTTCAAGAATAAGTGGTATCATATTATGCAAATGAACACCAAATTCAGTTTTGATTGAAGAATTAGATCCATATCAAAATTTAGGAGCCATAGCAAAAATAATCGTCCAATTCGGAAATCGTATGAGAAAGTTATGCCTATTTTCGTGTCGGGGAAAAATTCTCCAGACATGTCGAATCTGCGATCGCAGAATTGACCGCAGATTCGACATGCGAACCGCATTTTTGGACCTGGAAATCACAGATTGAGGCAGAACTTGAGGTGAGAAATGCGACCAAAAATGCAAACCGCAAAGGTGAAATGCGGACCGCATTTTTAGCATACAGGATCGCATTTTTGACCTGAAGAGGGTGTTTTAACTCGATTTTTGACACTTTTTAAGTAGAACCCAATGCCCATCTTGTTCTATAAGACCCATTTTCGTTACCCACAAAGAGGAACACTTCCAAACACCATAGAATCACCATAAATCAACCTCAAAACTATATTCAAAGGAGATTTTCATGGACAAATTCTTAAAGGAAGAGTTTTTGTCATCTTAAACATACTTGGGGCCATAGAACTCGGATTGGAACAAGTTTTGAAGCAATTCTTGGAGGGTTTCCAAGAGAAACATCGGGGTAAGTATTCCTAACTCAATTTTGGAGGAATTACCTCAATTTATCACTATTTTTAGCAATTAATTGGTGATTTAAGTTGGGAAAAATTGTCGAAAACCCTAAGGCTTAGGTGTGAGGGTTAGAGGTCGATCCGGTGTCGGATTTCGACAAATTTTATATGGTTGAACTCGTGAGAAGATAAGGAACCCGTTGAAGTGATAATTTCTGAATTTTTAGGAGTGGGCCCGGGGCTCGGGTTTTTGCTAATTTCGGGATTTCCTAGTAATTTTGATTATTTTCGCTTGGGCTTTGTCCCCATAGCATAATGTGACGTAATTATTCTGAATTTGAATAGATTCGACGCACGTNCCAGTGTAGAATTTTGAATTGGTGAAGTTAGAATTTTGGCGATTTCCGGTTGATAGGCGAGATTTTGATCCGAGGGTCGGAATGGAATTCGAAAGTTGCTGTAGCTTCGACATGTAATTTATGACTTGTGTGCAAAATTTCAGGTCATTCGGACGTGGTTTGGTCGGGTTTAGATCAAAAGAGCGATTTAGAAGATTTTGAGATCCTTAGGCTTGAATCCGATGCGATTTGATGTTATGATGTTAATTTAAACGTTTCGAAGGTTGGAACAAGTTTTAATAATGTAATGGGACATGTTGGCATGTTTGGTTGAAGTCCCGAGGGTCTCGAATGGATTTTGGATGGTTGATGGAGTTTAACTTTGGTGTTTCAAGAAGGTGTCGATGTCGTACCTTCAAGAAAAAGTAGTATCATATTATGAAAATGAACTCCAAATTCAATTTTGATTGAAGCATTACATCTGTATCGAAATTTCGGAGCCATAGCAAAAAGAATCGTCCAATTCGGACATCGTATGAAGAAGTTATGCCTATTTTGTGTCAGGGAAAAATGGCAGCGCGCAGGACAGCGCCAGGCGCCGCCCAGGGCGCCCGAGGCAGCGGAGGCTACTGGAATCAGCGCCACAGGCAGCGCCCGGCGCCACCTGTGGTGCTCGAGGCAGAATGGGGTCTATAAAACGGGGGTTTTGGCCATTTTAACATATTTGGGGCTAGGGAGGTCGGATTGAAGCGATTTTCAAGGAAAATATCGGGGTAAGTGTTCTTTATCATAAATCCTTCATAGATCATGATTCCATACTCATTTACATCATGAATCCATGAATTTATGGAAGAAAAATCAGAATTTTCCTTTCAAATCTTCCAAGAACGAAAATTTAAGATTTGAAGGTCGATCCGGTGTCGGAATTCGACAAATTTTATATGGTTGAACTCGTGAGGAGATAAGGAACTCGTTGAAGTGATAATTTCTGAATTTTGAGAAGTGGGCCCGGGGCTCGGGTTTTGCTAATTTCGGGATTTTCTAGTAATTTTGATTATTTTCGCTTGGGCTTTGTCCCCATAGCATAATGTGACGTAATTATTCTGAATTTGAATAGATTCGACGCACGTGGAGGCCAATTCAAAGGGCCAAGGCGTCGCGGGCTAAGGATTTAGCCGGTTTGAGGTGAGTAATGATTGTAAATGATGCTCTGAGGGTTTGAAACCCCGGATTGCACATCGTAGTGCTATATTGAAGTAAGGCACACGCTCGATGATGAGCGTGGGGTCGTTTGCTACTGGGGATTGTGACTTGGTCCGTCCCGATTGATGATTTTTACTACCTATTTGATTGGAACTGAATTGATAATATAATGATATGGGCTTCTAGCTATATTTGGGCTTCGTGCCGGTTATGTGAACCCTTCAGGGGTAATTTATCACTGTTTACTGAAATCATATTTGGGCTTCACGCCGGTTATGTAAACCCTTCGGGGGTATTTGTTAATGATTTGAATCATTATTTGAACTCAGTTTGAAAACTAAATGATGGTTTCAAATGATTTTGAAATGGATCGGGTGGCACGCCGCCACGGATATGATGTAAATGGGATTGGGTGGCACGCCGCCACGAGATATGATATAGCGCTTGGGCCGTAAGAGGCCCCTCCCGGAGTCTGAACCACCCACAGTGAGCGCAGGGTACCCATCATGATAATTACAGTTGGTAACAATGACAACTGTAGGTTACAGTTGGTAACAATGATAACTGGTAACCGGAGTTTGAAAGATTTTACTGTTTTAAATGATACTGAACCCAGGGATGTTACAGTTGGTAACAATGACAACTGGTAACCAGAGCTGGGGAGATTTTACTATTTTTTAAATGATATTGAGCCGATGGGCAGTTTTAAAGTGCTTTCTTTTACTTCACGTTATTTACTTGAAAGATGCGCATGTTTTACCTGTTGAAAGGAGTTTCTACTTGAATTTACAATGGTTTACTATTTCACTGATGCTTCATTACTTCATTATGGATTGCCTTGTGCATTATGTGTTTTCTTACTTTCAGTCATTATTTATGTGTATTACTCACTGAGTTGGAAGTAATTACATTACTCCCTGCACCATGTGTGCAGATTCAGGCGTTAACGGTTCCGCTCCGAGGCATTGACTACTACTGCCAGGGCGGTGATTCGGAGGTTACGAGGTAGCTGTTGGCGTCCGCAGCCCCGTATCTCTTTATTTTGTTGTTTTCACTTTCTTCAAACAATTGTGCCAAGGATATTGTAATAGTTATTTTGTTATTAGGATTTCATTAGTGGCTCATGACTTTGTGACACCCCGGTTGGGGCTGTAGTCGGGATGGTTCACTATATTTTTTCGCAAATTTCAGTTATTAAACCATATTTATATCATTTTCGTATTGTTTTGCTGTTTAAATGTAGTTTAGTTGAATTGGCTGTCCTTGTCTTCATGAGAGGCGCCATCACGACCGGGTTGGGATTTTGGGTCGTGACAATACGACTTCTAGAAATGCCGCTACTCAACACATTGATGCATTCTTGAACAATTCCAGCTCAATCTCGAACCTTGTTGTTCCTCTTTGTATTAAATCTATGGAGGCTTGAAGATTCAAACATGTCAAAGAAGAAGTATCACTTCATGATCAATAATACTACGGAGGAAACTCTATGGTTATATTCATTTAAACACATCGTAGAATAAGGAGGAGGAGGAGGAGGAGGTTGAAGGCCGCCAAAAGTCCAATTCGGATGTTCGTCCTAGCGATTTGGAGTGGGAGAAAATAAATGGGTGTTTCTTAGGATTTTCTCCATGAAGGTGTTATGTAATTTGTTAAGAAAGGTAAATTGCGTCCAAGGTATATCGGACTTTATGGAAGTTTGAGGAAGGTTGGTCAAGTGACGTATAGGCTCGAGCTACCTCAAGAGATGTCCTTAGTACACCTAGTCTATGTTGAAGAAGGTAGTTAGAGACCCTTCGCTCATCGTCCCGGTGGAGGCTAGTGAAGTTAATGAAGAATTGATTTATGATAGGTACCTGATTGTCATCCATGTTAAACAAGTTCAGAAGTTGTGGAAATAAAGAGATTGCCTCCGTCAAAGTGCTATGGTGAATCCTATGAGTCGAGGAGGTCACATCGAAGGCTGAGGATGTTAGGCAATGAAAATATTCTCGCTTGTTTGTATAGCCAAATTTTTGACCTTAGAAAAAAAGAAAAAAGAAACAAGAACATTGAGGTGTACTTCCTATTTGTTATGATTTAAACACGTACAACTTATGTTAAGATACCACTTTTTGGTGATGTAACGCTTGTAATGTTGAGATTTGTGTCAATTATATGTTGTGATGTTTCATGGGGTTGTAGATGTGTTGTTAGACAAGGTTCTAGGGTTCCTTGACAGATGGATTGGCCCAAATGCATGGGAAACTCTGTCGAACTTTCTGAAAATTTGGGGAGTTAGTCGAATTTGAAGCAATTGGTGTGTGAATAAAGAGCTAAGTCATATTGGAAATTTTCTGGCCGACCCTAACCCTGATTTGAGGACAAATGATCCTAAGCGGAGGAGGATGTAAGGCCCCTTATAGGCCCGTCATGAATTTAAGTTTTTATGGTGCCAGGGTAAGCTAATGTGTCACAACACGGATTTTTGGATTGTGCAATGCATCGTGGAGTTGGTAGAAGAATTTGCAGAAAACAACGATTTTGTGGTCCATTATGCTATAGCGGATCTGTTCCGCTGACCATGGAATCACCACAGAATGAATTAGAAGCAACTCAAATTTGAGGACCATTTTATGGCCATTTTGCTGGCCGTATATCCACTCTGCTACCGCGAAATTGCATCGCGGAATTGGCCAAACCCAACCAAGAATTTGAAGTCCATTTTGTGGCCATTCTATTGGCCGCAGATCAATTCCGCTTCCGTAGAATTGCACCACATAATTGACATCGGGGGGTTATTTTTGGAAATTTTCTCATCCGCCTCTATTTTGATATAAGGCCTTAGGGGGTCATTTTATAAGATATAACTTGATGTTTTAGAGTGAGGATATCAATTTAGAGAGAGAGGGAGAAGCACTATCAAATTATACTCTTCACTTCTTGCTCAAACCTTGGGAATTCAAGAGGAAAACTCACAAGACCTTATACTTACAAGGTAAGACTTCATTCCTAGCTTTAATGTAATGCCTAATAATGGGTTTAAGAAGTATGTTATCATGGTGTCGATTGTGGGATGGTGACCGGAAGCCATAAGCCCTCAATCTCAAATTTGGGAGTATGTGAAGACTAGGAAATGTGATTCTGGTGGGTTTGAAGCAAATGGTTGGGCATGTATGTGGCCAATGATGGTTGATGGGTGTTGTAGGGATATTGTATGTTGGTCAGTTGCTTGAAAATTCATGGTGAGGGTAGAGGAATTTCTATTATGGGACCTTGTAATCAATTTCGCATATTAGATGTTTGATGAAATGTCAGAATAGGCTAAATCTAAGAACACCTTCCTAACGATGGTTAAAATTTGGTTTTGTTTCTATAGATTGAGGTTGCTAGGAGTGTGGGACGTTGTAGTAACTGTAAGGGAAAGCTTAATTGAAGTATCTTGGCTAAACTCCCTTTCTAAAATTGGAATCTATGAGTTCCTCCTAAGTTCCAAATGTAGTTGATCAATCTTTTTTCCTACGGTTTCAAATTTCTTCCGATATTGGATTTCCCTAAAGCTTATGTACTCGAGTCATGTTAAAATTTCCCTTATCATATTATGCTCTCCTTAGTGGGAAAATGTTTAAATATGGTTGTTGTAACTAATGCATATGATTTGAATCCATGTTTCAATCGTAAATCACCATGCTCTCCTTTGTAAGTATCTCCAATGTATTTTGAGTTCTTAATTACTCCTAAGTTGAAACTGTATATTTCCCTTTGGGAAATGAATTTCATGAATAAAGGGTGTATTACGCGTTTATGATTTTAACTTGTGCTTCGATGGCTTGTTGTTTTGCTCCATTCTTTGGAAAGAAATCCACTATGTTTAAAGCCTTCATTACCAATTAATTTAAAGCTATGATTTTCGGAATGTCTATATATTGTTGTTTATGATAATGATAAGTGGGAGTAAACAAACGAAAGTGTGAAGTATGAAATACGGCCATCGTGCCATGAATGAAGAACTCTAAGTGTGGCCAAGAGAGCCAATGAAATAATGATGTTGTGAGAGGTTAAAACTACTAATGAAGCTATATATGGTATGAAAGGTTATGAGATTAATGCATTTATATTTCTATTTTCTTTATATACAATAAATATTTTTGGGATTATCATTAGTGAGCAGAGGAAGGGTGGGTTGTAACGGCCCACGCCCGAAAATACACGTGCCAGAATGCGTGATGGTTGATGTTATTCCCCTCAATTAGGATGAGATTGATGTGTTGAGATTATTCTCATTAATTTCAATGAGATAGTTGTTAGCCTTGGATGGAATGTTGACTCACATGGCATATGTGGGGAGATGACCTAGCCGATCGGGTGGTGACCAGATGCCAATGCCGCGCGCATGGTACTTCCTACTTCTTATAATTGTATTTTGTTTGGATCACCATGTCAATCCACATTCATTCATGGAGAGATGGCTTAGCCTATCGAGCATGTGATCAGACTCCATGCCTCGTGTATGGTGTGATGATCAGTGGCTAATGATCTCCCAACCAAATATGTTAATTTCTTATTTTGAAAATTGTTATGTTTTAACTTGGCATTTGGATATCAGTGGTTGTTCCTTGCCGCTTTCATGATTTTCCCCTTCTTATGTTGGCATTCTATTTCATGAGAGGGTATTTAGCTCTACATACTAGTACTATTCCATATGTACTAACATTCCTTTTGTGGGGGGTTCTACATCTTTTATGGATGCAGGTGGTTCCTCAGCAGGCGACTTTGATCCCCGTTAGCAGTTACCCTTTACTCAGATGATTTGGTAAGCCCTATTCGGTTCGAGTCTTATGTTACTTGGTATTGTACATTGTGTTTGAGGTATAGCTTGGGCCTTGTCACTGGCACTTTCATACTACTCTTCTATCACTCTTCGAGTAACGAACTAGAAATGTTTGTATTTGTTAAACATGTTTTCCTCTCGTAACTATGAACTTGTAATATTTTGGAAATTGTAAATGAAGATCCTATAAGTAATGGAAAAAGTATGTGGTTCACTTTACTCTTCTCATGTTATTTCTTGTCACTGATTCTTAAATTGTTCATGGATAAGGTTGGGTAGAAGGCATCAAGTAGGCTTGCTTGACTGGGATGTCTTGGTCGCGCTCCCGAGGTCGGGGCACGACAAGCTTGGTATCAGAGCCTAAGGTTTTAAAGTGTCCTAGGATGTCCTGGAGCCTTATCAAGTAGGGTCCTTATTATCGGTGTGTGTCGACCACATCTATAATTAGAAGGCTACTTGGACATTTAGGAATGTCACCCTTCTTTGATATTCTATATCATGCGGTGGAGCTCAATATAGGAAGCTAATTTCCCCCCATCACGTATCCTTTTCCAGATGAGTAAAACCTCGAGTTCGAAGCAGTGAGGAAGGAGTGACCCCGTTATTGAAGGAGATTGCACAAGAGCTCGTTAGGAGAATGGGTTTAACCGTGGAGGGATTGAAAGAACTAGTTGCTAGGGGAAGTGCCCTTGTTCCCATCAATGTCACCACGCCATCGGATCATGTGGCGCGAGCACCTAGGAAATAAAAGAGCATTGTTTGTACGAATAATACAGAATGTTCGATTTGTAAGAAGCGCCACCTGGGGATATTTTGGATGGCTCTTGAAATATATTATGCTTGTGGAAAGAGAGCACAAGAAGAACAAATGCCCTAGGCTGGGTACACCCAGCCCGGTCTGCCCGACATGCGGGAGGGAATATTTGACGTCGCTTCGCATTTATACTCAGGAGCGTGTTAGGGGTGGCAGACTTAGGCAATTCCAAAGGCCCTCACATCGAGCTTGTACAAAGATTGTTACTCCCACCATGGGGGTCTGGAGGAAGGATAGGGCGGTGGATGCTTATGATGTATGCAAAAAGGGTAAATATCAGGTCAGTGGAGCGAGCCAGCTTAGCGGATCTTATGCTCATTGCTAGAAGTGTAGGAGTTGTTATTCGGGGGTGTGCCACTATTGTACCAATGCATGTTATGGGTGTGGAGTTCTGGGGCATCAATTAAGGCACTGCCCCGACAACCTAAGGTCACTAAGTAAGTCACTCATTAGTATATCATTATGAGCACCACAGGTCTTTCCATGTCGTATATGCACATCTATGTTGAAGAGCAAACATAATTATGATCTTGACATGACATTGACTCACCAAACATCGTATATACCTACTTTTTGAACGAGATGCATTATTCGTGGAGCCTCTTTACCATAATTATCTTACACACAACCTCTTAAGGAATTTAGTTCTATAATGATTTCCTTGAATCAAGTTATAACCCTAGGTTAATACTTTTAACTTTCTTCTCCTAATTCTCAACAAAGGGCATTGCTTGAAAAGTTTCTTATGGGATTCTCTATTTCAAATGAATAACATCTTTTGTATTGTGCACGTACCCGTCTCGCATTAACCTACATGATATCAAGTCAAATGTAAATCAACCTTGTTTTGAGACCTTTCTTAAACCAATCTCTCTCTCTCTCTCTCTCTCTCTCTCTATCTCTCTCTCTCTCCTATGTACATATGATTTAAGCAATCACTTTACTCCCTTTGTGAAAATAATCATGAACCCTTTTAACTGTCTAGTAACATAAGAGCATATCTCAACACCTATTATATGTGTACATGTCAATCGAAAGGGTCACTTGTGCGCAGAAGGTTTATCCGAAATTTGAGATCCTCAAAAATTCGTCATAGGATCTTTTGTTTGCCCATCTCAGTGTAACTTTCAGTCCACCTAGATCATTTCTCAGTAAGTAAATCACCTTGTTCCTAGTATTATAGCCGCCCATGACGCCTGGTATTGCAACATGAGGGTTATTATAGCAAAAACATGTCTAACTCATTACAAGTGTTTATTTCCCTTTACACCTTTGCAATATATTCTAACTATGTTCCTTAGTTAGTAACTTCATTGCGCTAGTATCATGACATTTGTTGGGATAACCATGAGAGAGCGCGCCATTCTCGTATGAATCTTAAGGGGCTCTTCATCACGGGGTTATTATAGCATCATGACTATTACTCATGTTTGTCCCATTTGTCATTTGTATTTGTACTTTTCCAGCCCCTAAACTGTGGTGAACTCATTATGAACAATCGCAAAATTTTCCTGTTTACTCTACAGTACCTCCTAGGGTTTTGATATATTTAACGCTCGGCTTCTAGAATCATTTACTATGCCATTGTCATGCGCCAAGAATTTACCTTCCCTAGTATTCCATATCCTTGGGTGGACGAGGGTTTATCTTTCGCATTTCCCTCCGGAGCATCACATTAACCATTAGAACCTCTCTAACCAATGCATGATTTCATCCCAATATTAAGATGTCCTAACTACATGGTCTCACTCTTGTGTGGTTGAACTTAAGTAGCCTTACCGCGACCATTCCTTCCCTACTTGGGGTGGATGTTCCAGATTCTAACTCATGTTTTGAACATCTCAAATTGAGGGACAAGTCTATCGTATCTCTTATCATCTCGTATTAGATCAACTATCGGGAAGGATTAAGTTGCCAGAGTAATAACCTCACAGGTGCTCAATCTCTTTTTTAACCTCATGGGCTTGGGCCGCAGATTCCTTGTGTCAATTACTGTTAAGAGTGTAATGCAACTTTGTGTATTTTTGAAAACCTCTATCACATTCATGGTGCAAGAATCTTCTCATTTCGAGTTAAACTGATTTTTCCTACATTCAAGGAGACATCTTATGTCACGTACTTGGCTATTTCTCCTTTGACTTATCATTGACAAACTGGGCACATATGGCATGAAGAACAAATCACTATCTCTCTTATGACTCCTCGTCCCTAGAGAGTAACCTATGCTATTGTCGTTATCCTCCTGGTCATGCCTCCCATATATCACATGTCTAAACCAACTCACATCTTTTACATCTTAGGATCTTCTAAATGGTTCTCGCATTATTCATACGCACTAGTTGACTCTAGGTCTCATCTAGTCGAGTCAACGATGTTATCACCATGATTAACTATGCTAACATTACTAGGGGTTAACCTCCATATCGTTTAGGATACAACTTCTGCCGCTACTCAATACATTGGTGCATTCTTGAACAATTCCAGCTCAATATCGAACCTTGTTGTTCCTCTTTGTATTAAATATATGGAGGCTTGAAGGTTCAAACATGTCAAAGAAGAATTATCATTCCATGATCAATAATACTTCGGAGGAAACTCTATGGTCATATTCATTTAAACACATCGTAGAATAAGGAGGAGGACGAGGTTGAAGGCTCCCAAAAGTCCAATTCGGATGTTCGTCCTAGAGATTTAGAGTGGCAGAAAATGAATGGGTGTTTCTTTGGATTTTCTCCATGAAGGCGTTATGTAATTTGTTAAGAAAGTTAAATGCGTCCAAGGTATATCGGACTTTATAGAATTCTGAGGAAGGTTGGTCAAGTGGCGTATAGGCTTGAGCTACCTCAAGAGATGTCCTTAGTACACCTGGTCTATGTTGAAGAAGGTAGTTAGAGACCCTTCGCTCATCGTCCCGGTGGAGGCTAGTGAAGTTAATGAAGATTTGATTTATGAGAGGTACTTGATTGTCATCCATGTTAAACAAGTTCAGAAGTTGAGGAAATAAAGAGATTGCCTCCATCAAAGTGCCATGGCGAAACTTATGAGTCGAAGGGGTTTCCTCGAAGGATTAGAGTGTTAGGAGAAGAAAATATTCTCACTTGTTTGTATAGCCAAATTGTTGTCTTTAGAAAAAAAAAATGAGGTGTGAAACACGTACAGCTTATGTTGAGATACCACTTTTTGGTGATGTAAGACTTGTAATGTTGAGATTTGTGTCAATTATATGTTATGATGTTTCGTGGGGAGTTAGACGAATTTGAAGCAATTGGTGTGTGAATAAAGAGATAAGTTATATTGGAAATTTTCTGGCCGACCCTAATCCTCATTCGAGGACGAATGATCCTAAGTGGGGGGGGGGGGG